>QRDG01000534.1:682149-821585 GCA_012064385.1 Puccinellia tenuiflora | reverse complement strand
CGCGCGGTTTCCCTCGGTTCCGCGCCGTTTCGCGCCATTTTCCCTTTCGCCGGTGTCCCCAGGCCGAACCCGGCGCGCTGGGTTCGGCTTGGGACGCCGGATAAAAATTGGGCCAAATCCGGCGAAAAAAGAGGCCTGGGGGCGCTGGGGGGCGACTACGGGAAAAATGGGCCGCCGGCGTCAAAAAGGGGTCCTGTGGAGCTCTCGGGGGGACGGCTGGAGTTGCTCTTATGGTGGCGATGACATGGAGCCAATGATGGGGTGTTCTCATGGATGTTGTAGCTTTGTGTGCTTTTTCACGTGTCATATATCGTGACCTTCGGTCCAATTTACTATCCGACATGTTGGAGCGTTTAATACTATCTCAAGCTTGCCAAGCCAGGATGCGTCTGTAACAGAAGTTTGAACGTGAAGCCTTTCTCTCTCTGTTGACAGGTGGCCGGCTTATGGGCAATTTGAGTACAAGGGGGAACGTTGGAGTGGATGGCACATACTTAAATTAGCTGACAAAAGTAGTTAATGATTTCCAATAACCATCTACGCCATATAATTACAAAGTGGGAAAGTATTTGCAGAGCTCATGTTACAACTCGAGCAGCATTGCCTCCCCTCTATAGTCGTTCAGCTGGTCATTACTAAACTAAGCACCCCCTGAGCTTGAAAATTACACAGGACATGTAACCATCCTGGTAGTTGCATTAGAGGACACTGAAAACTGCTGCAACTGGATACTAAGCTCCATATACATCTTAGATATCCCAACCATGGTCCAGCATTTCCAAGTAATGCTAATCCAAAAAGGCCTCCAAGTTAGCAAGAAAGAAAAACGGGCACTCTCCACTGTATAAAAAGGTCATGTAATTGACTATCCTTTCATAGTTTGCGCCCTGGCACGGATGTGTACTTCACGGATCATACTTAAGCTTGCTGCCTGATCTCCTTGATGATTCCCTGCCTTCACAACTCCGAACAAATCCTTAATGGTAGCAAAGTTATCCTCCTGTGCGCAGACCACCTTATCTTTAGTCGCAGAGTGTCGCTTCCCATAATTGGCCTCAAAGTCAATAGACTTCTCATTGGCCCTTTGAAGCACCGATGCAGGTATTCCTGGATTAAGACAACAATATGATCATGCGTCACTTTATGTTTCCTTTGGGCTAACTTAGTGAAGCCTCAAGCAAAAAGAGGAATAAAAATCTGAGCAACTTCAAAAAACAAAAATATGGGCTTGGAAATAACCTGATAATCGAGCAACATTTACACCATAGCTTTTGGGACACGAACCAGCTGTTAATCTATAAAGGAAAGTCACTTCTTCCAAACCACCTTCTCCAATGCCTACTTCGCATGCCATATGGCTAAGTGATACCTATTGTGATGTAATCAAATACGCAGGTTAGAACTTGTACACAACTGAAACTTAAACCATGATATGAACACTTTACCTTGTTATCCTCATGTTCCACTGCTAACCGATGGTAGTGAGTAGAAATAAGCCTAGACACTGCACACGGTGAACTAGATAATCTAGAACAGATGCCCTGTTATAGTCCAAAAGGCAGTAAATCAATAATCTCAGAGTGTAATAGAGAATGAAATAACAAAATAACAGAGAGTATCAGGAGTACATAACAACTCGATGTTACGATCCTTAATTAAACTTACGCGATAGCTTGTCCATCAGAAGTTGATGTACCCCGCCCAAGCTCATCTAAAGCCACGAGAGAATTCTTGGTAGCTGATGACTGAAGCAAAAGTTGAACAAAGTAATCAGTAAGCAAGCATGCAAATTGGGGACAGCAATTTATAATCTGAAAGGGAAAGCTTACAAGCACAGAAGCAGTCTCCGTGAGCTCCACCAAGAATGTACTTTGTCCAGCCATAATATGATCCCTTGCTCCCATGCGAACAAAGATGCGGTCAACAAGAGAAAGCTCCAAGTTCTCTGCTGGAACATTTGCTCCAATCTGTCAAATAAATTGTGCCGTTAACAAGTAATGTTGACAGATAAGATGGTGGGTCACCTGTGCTAAGGTGATGGATTACCTGTGCCAATATTATGGTAAAACAAACTTGACGCAGGAGAGTTGATTTACCACCCATATTTGGACCAGTAAGAACAATAAAGCTGGCATTCCCTGGCCCACCCATCTTAATATCATTTGGTACAAAAGAACCCTTGCTTAACGAATCACTTCGAATAATGGGATGCCCAAGGTTTCTTGCATGGAAAATAGGAGTATTATCTGGACCATACAATTCCCTTATGGTTGGGCAGCAAGTTGGCCCCTCAAAATAATCACCCGCAATAGCAAGACTGATCAAAACATCTATCTCTGCATGATAAAACCAACATAATATTTAGTGAGCTTTCATGACAAACATCATTTTTTTTACTTGTATGTCCTCATGCCACCAAAGATTTAGCACCATAATTTACAGAGAAGTATACATTCTTCCTGCGATGGAGAATGCATGATAAAGTAGTACTATATATAAAGAAAAGTGATCAGTTGATTCACAGATATGCAAAACTAGTAACATTATCAATAAACCCATCCCTTAAAATGTGATGTCACCCTTGTTGCTGCCTAGCAGCTAGCAATATGATACCAAAAACATACAAACTACAATCACATTTGTAGTGGCCTAACTAAGTTACTAAAAATGGTGTACAGGATGAAACAAAATAACATCAGATGCAGTTTTACCAGCAACTACAGAAACCAACTGTCTCCACTTGCTGTGATGCTCAATAAAGAGATGAATTAGCTTCTGAAGAATGCCTTTCAATATTGCTTCATTGTCTGCAACGGCCTTGGAAAGTTCTGATAGTAGTTGCTTTACTTCTGGTGTCCAGTACCGGTAGAAACCCTGGCCAGAAGTTAAAATTATGTTTAAACTTCAACTCTTAACATATATCTTAGTTTGAGTAAAACATCTATAAGCCTCCAGAATATATTTTCAATGTGTTCATAAAAAGTGAAAAATCACAAATGCACGACTGCTCTACTGCAGAGAGCTAATACAAGACAACATTTCCTGATCACGATGCTCATGCTGCAAAGGCCCAGGTCTTCGACGTGTTTGTCTTTGAAAGCCACATCCACCCATCAGATGCGCAACACGTATATTTGGGAATAAGTGGTCTAAAAGGTGGGTTTTCAGACAGTGCGGCGTTTTGGAACCCGAGCTCCATGGAGCTCGGTTTTTGAAAAATTCAAAATCGCGATTTAAAACTTTCAAAAAAATCTGAAAAAATTCCTAGATGTAGATAATATAGATATCTACCGCTGTGCAAAATATCAGGGGAAAATTCGTTATAGTTTAGCCTGGACAAAAATGACAAATCTCCAAATCTGGATCTGTGAATAGTGTACAGATTCAAAATTTGAATTTTTCCCTGATTTGTTATTTTTGTAGAGCCTGAAATAATTCGAAGTTTGAATTGAAAATTTGCACACTTGTAGATCTCAACATTATCTACAGCTATGATTTTTTGTAGAATTTTCTGACACGGAAAAATGCATTTTTCGATTTTTTGAAAATCCCGAGCTCCATGGAGCTCGGGTGCCATTGCGACTTTTCGGGTTTTCAGATCACTATACTGAAAAACACCAACATGAAACTAATCAATTAGAAGAATGTTTCAAGTGTTAACCAATTATTTTATGAAAAATTCATTACATCCTCCCCCAGAGCAGGCTCACATATCTCATTTTTCTTTTGTTTTTTAATTGCAAACCAATAGATGCATCAACATTCCAAATAACATGAAACAGTATCAGTACAGTTCCATACTTGTTTGATTCAAATACAAGAAAAGTCATGCCTCGTTACCTTTTTTGTAGACTGCATCTCATAGTTACTAGGAACAGAACCTTTCAGGCTCTCAGACACTTCAATAAGGTAAGTATCCTTTCCAACAGTTACATAATCAACCTGCACCATAGTCGACCAATTACTAGGGGTTGCTAAAGAAACTAATAAACGATCGGTAGTTTGAAACAGAAGAGCGACATAGCACTACCGATGAATCTCTCAGCAGCTTCCTTTGCTCCTTCAGGTAATCCTGTAGACTGGATTCAATCTCATCTATTGCAGAGCAAGTGGTGTCATATTCAGGATCACAACCTTCAAGAGGGATGATTCGGCCATTATGATCAGCTTCTGACCAATCAAATGCAGCCCTGAAGTGATCTAAAATAGATGATACATCTGGTAACCCTTTGCCTGTAAACAGTTAGCGCTTGCAAAGTTACCTTACACATTAGAGGCAGTTAAACAATCTGACAAGAAAATAGACCAAGGAAAGCAAGAAATGAAGAGCAAAAGAGACATCGCATAGCTTAAATGAAGAAAGTTGTTATTACTACCTGGTGAAACCAAATCATTTAGCAGACCAGACCCCTCTGTGCCTGCCAACACCCTAAGAGAAGAACATGCTTCAAACATCTGCTGGCAACCACGAAGAGCAGCAGTAAACTGATGGAGCCGTCTCTTTGATGTGTCTTCATATTTAACAACTGACTTAGAACTTATCCCTTCACCACTGCAAAGAACGTGCATGAGTCATTCAGAATAAGAGTGGATTTCAAAGGTTTTTTTTAAACGAATTTCAAAGGTTTAAAAGTAGAAAAAGAAATGCAAACTTCTATAGCTAAACCTAAAGCAAAAAATAATAAAAGGCAAAAGGCAAACAAATCCAGCTTGTTGCATGGTATCGCTACTAATAATGTATGATATTGAATTACCAGCTAGAGAAAAGGCGTGCAAGCAGACGCTCCATTTCGGGGAGCCTAGATAAATCCTTACGCATCTGCATAGCACATTCATGACCAACTCCCTGGAAATATGAATAAAACATTAAAAACAATAACCAAGAGTAAAATGATAAGGGAAAATCATGTTAAAAATGAAAGAAAAATTCTGACTGCAATATTCATATATATACAGTAAAAACGGATGCACAATCAGAATATATTATTATATGGTGATCATCAGTTTGGAATTTCATAATTTTGTTCAAATATTCATAATTATGTTAAACCAAATTGGAGGACTACAAATTTCCCACTATGAATACATAACCATCATACTTCGCAAAGCTCACATAACAGTAATTGCCCCAAGGCTAAGATAGGTGGACAGGTTTCCATTGCTACTCTGAGATGAATAAATATCAACACGTGTTCTTTAAACCACAGAAAACAAAAACAAAGGAACAGTGTGACACCGAAAATTACAGCACCGCAGTTATAAGTAAACAAGCACTGCACACCTTAATCGTAAATTAGGTGGCAACAGCCTTCAAACAAACATACTGTACTGACACATAATAAAGGGACATCAGAAAAAATATAATGCTTCTAATTACTTCCATATAGGGCTGTCAAAAATATTCGAGCTCGACAAAAGGTTCGATTTCTGCCAGTTAGGGCTGCAGGGTGGCCAGCCAGTGCGGCACGACAGTCTGCTTGCAGTTTGCCCCGGGGTGCGTTGGACAGTACCATGTCAGGCATTACTGGTGGCGTGGGATCCCGGTGGTGCCTGGTCATCTTCAACATTTTTTGCAATGGAGCCAAGGCTGGAACTGGCTCTCTCGACAGGAAAGATGATGTGCGCTACTGCCTGAGTGATGATGCACCAGGTTTTCTTCCTTCTCACGGACTTTGGTACACATTTGTTTTCTGCTGGTTGTGGGTGTTGTGTATGTCTGTAGTGTATATTGTGTTTGTACGCTTGAGGGCTCCAGGACCAATTTAGCTACGTTTTTTAGCCCATTATAAGTTTGGGCCAGCTTCCCTTGATTAATTGGCCAACGTTTTCTTCTATAGTGAAATGCAAAATAGATGTCGCCCAAAAAATAATAGATGCAGGCACTTGGGTATTTTACACTGTATACGCTTTAAAAGAAAGAAAAAAATATGGCTTTGTGATGTTATCATCTAGGAGTATGTATTAATTTGGGATTAGTGAACACCACCGTATGAACCGAGAAAAACATATGGGTTTGTTATGTTACGCCACTTCCTACTAGGGGGTTATTGGAACTAGGGTGGCATGCACAGTTTTTCATCTCGTGTTTCCACACTCGTTTTTCTCACTATCCCCTGGTACACAAACTAATGCTGCAGTACCTATTCTCTTCTCAAGTAGAGAACAACTATCTGTCGTTAAGTAAGATGTCATTGGCAAGTATCTGAAGGGTTACTCTTGCATGTAGATCAAATTTTGCCCAAGAAAAACATTACTTCGATTAGTCTATTGCTGATTTTTGCTACGACTACGCAAAATTTCATTTTTTAAAGGAACCTACTCTAATAGCAAAACAAGTTTATGATGTTAGGAAAATCATTTACATCAAAGACAAACCTTGAAAATAGCGATGGCACCTTGACGCAGTAGTATTGCTTTGCGATCGTACAAAGGCCTTACAATCCACCGTCTGAGCAACCTTTTTCCAAATCCAGTAACACAGTGATTCAATTGTTCATACAAGGTCCTGAAAGTATAAGCAGAAGTATGTTGACACAGAGTTCAATTTCTAGACAAAAGTAAACAGATTGAAGCATACAGTACCCTGAGACACCACCAGTTGCATTCTCTAAGATCTCCAGATTTTCCAATGCTGCTGCATCGAGTATCATATGCTTCTGCATGTTGTTGATGAGCGTGGAACATGTAAGGGGCTGAAACTCAGCACATGGAAGCAATTTGTTATCCAGAAGGACTTGCTTCAAATAAAACAAAGAACCTCCAAGAGCAGAAAGCGCATATGCTCGATCACCAGCTCCAATTAGCTCATTTAATAGGTCAGGCAGACAGCCCACATTGTTTTGGGCACCATCGGTGTTTTGCGATACAGCAAGACTATCTGATGAGCTGTAGTACTGCTTTATCTCATGAATAGTTTTCTCTGCATCCCAAAATTCTGTAGATGGAAGCAAATCATTTACCAAAGGGTCTCTTGTATTGTTTTTCAATGCCCTCTCAGTTTCTGGACTCAGCATCTTAGCTGGCTTTATGATTTCCACAGGCCTTATTTCAGATAAAATTGAACATAACACATGACGTTCAGGGTCATCTTGGAACTGAAAAATAAAAATTGTGTAATGATAAGAGGCTACACAATAAACAATGTGGCTTTCGAGAAATCTATTCAGTTTGATGGTTGTTTTCTGCACATAAGTACAATTGAAACAAACACGAGGATAATAAAACCACCAACCTGTCCAACTATGAATTTGCTTGTAGAAACATCAATTATGCAAACACCAATTGTATGACCATCTTGACTCTTCTTTGAGCTAAATTGAGAATCTTCAGCCACAGACAAGATGTATGACGGATCTGGATTTGCCAGAAGGGACTCTCCTTCTGTCAGTGTTCCTTTTGTAACCATTGCACATATTTCACGCCTCACAACCTTGAGAGAGTAAAACAGGAAAACCACAAGAATTAATATGGTCATGATTCCAACATGCAAATAACAATAGATAAATTTGCAGAAAAATTATACAACAGGATGTTGCTCGAAAGTTTCCAATCTAAATCACTATCTATATACTTTCTAGGTCATGATATGTGCAGATTGGTATAACAAAAAGGTAACTGTCGCTGACCATGGAATATAAACAAACCTTGTCTTTTGTACCCGTCTCTTTACGGCGAAGATCAAGCTGGTCCGGTGTTTCAGTCTGCTCTACAACCAGAACACGGTAACCCTGCGACGGAATGGATGTTATTATCAAGATGAAAAATATCTGCTCTTGACAAATAAAATTACATCACATATGTCCTGACTCCTGACCTTTTGAGCTAGTTTCTCCAAATTCACTGCTAAATTCTTCTCCGGAAAGCCACAGTGAGGTTGGTCACCCTAAGATAATAGGATGCAATGCAAATAAGCAAAAGAATTCTGGATGACAAGGGAAGATAAAAACTGGAAAGTAGAGTGATAACAGAAAAGCTAATAAGCGGAAGGAAATATTCATACCTTCATGTATTGAAGATCAAGCTCCTTTGCCCCAACATGAGCATCCATCTCATACAATTCATAGAACTTGCCCATCTGTTTCAAATTCATAGAAGAATGAATAATCACTAAACCAGATGGCCTTAATTTTAGTAACCAATGAGCACTGGATGGATATAAATGTACCTTGAAGAACAGAACCTTATCCATGTGCTGTGACTTAAATTCCCACCATTGCCTCTGTTAACCAAGATTAACAGTTAGCATTACAGAGTACAGACAAGTTACACAGTAGAAAAAGGGTGTATTGTAAACATGGACATATTACCTGTCCACCTGTCAAGTTCTTCAGGAACTGGGGAGGTAAGGAGAGAGTTCGTGGATCATAGGCTGGGTTTCCAGGTTGTCTCCCTTTTGCATCTTTGCGCCTTCTACAGTTGAAAACCCATCATAACTAGTAAGCAAATTATAAAGCCCGTTAAGAATAGAAATTGATAAAGCATAGTGCATGCCTAGAATAAATCAATTTCATTAATTCTGAACGCATGTTTTACCAGATACACACCTAATAATTTGAACAATACTAGAAAATGTCTCCACCTAGCTTTCTAAATGCTATAATTAAAAAAAACGGCTAGGAAACCAGTAGGACTCTAGTGCATATTGCTATAATTTAAATTGCAGGGGGAAATAATCAAAATACTCCGAAAGTACTCACTCCCCAAGGAATGTGAACTTTTCCATCTGCCGCTGCCCAAAACGCTCAGCAAGCTCTCCACTAAGAGCAAGGTGAGCATTCTCTAAAATTTTCTCACCTGTAACAACAACAGCAAAAATTACAGACTGAATAACCATAACGAAACTCATCGACAATTCAGATTCCATTACTCACTTTTGTCACAGCTTGTTGGCACTTTTAATTCAGCCTTTTCAGGTGTGTTGGCTAGTTGAAAGCTGAACTTTTTAGCACAGCCCAATGTAGCGACATCCACTTTTTTCCTCTTCGTTGACAACGTTGACCCAGATGATGCGGAAGCGGAACCCAAACCAGACGTTGACCGCAGTGTTGACCCTGACTCTGAAACGGACAGTGAGTTCCTTCTTTTCCCCTTCCGCGAACTGACCGCAACAACCTCTTCATCGTCTTCGTCGTCATCCAATTCCACCTCCTCGGAATCCTCCTCCGGAGCCGCATCCTTCTTCCAGTCCTCGTCCTCGGTGGAATCCCCGGTCTCCTCATCCTCCGGCACGGCCGGCGACTTGGCCTCCGCGGTATCGGACATCCGCCGGAGACGTCGCAGCTTCCTGGCCGGCGGCGGCGGCGGCGGCGTCGCCTCCTCGGCCGCCCACTCGAACTTCTCCTTCGCGAGGTCGACCTGCTCCTCCTCCCCGTCGTCGTACATCACGCGGTGCCGCCGGGAGGCCCCGTCGTAGGCATCCACCCTCCCCTCGTACCACGCCTTGTCCAGCGGCCAGTACACCCGCAGCCGCCTCCCCACCGCCTCCTCCGCGGGCGCTGCCGCGGCATCCGATTCCTTCTCCTGCTGCTGCTGCGGCTGCGGCGGCGGCGGAGTCGGCTTGGGAGGGGGAGGGGAGGGCACCACGAGAGGGGGCTTCCGCGACTTAGGGTTCAGCGGCGACGGCGAGGGCTCTGCGGTGGGCTTCGGGGTGGCGGTAGAAGGGGAGGGGGAGGGGGATGGGGAGGAGAAGAAGGCGGTGATCTGGCTCTGCTTCCGGATGAGAGGGGAGCGGCCGTTGCTGAGGCGGCGCGACGCCATTGAAGGGCGCCCCCGGAAGGAAGGAATGGCTGCTTTTTTTCTTTCTAGCGCAGGGTTTAGTTAGGGCTTTGGTGGGGGATTTTGGCGGAGGGGATGAAATAGGAGGGAGAGATAGTGGGTGGAGGTGGAGGGAAATGGCGCGGAGTAGTGGCGGGAAACTGAGGGAAGAGTGGAGGGAGGGTGACACCACTGACACGTCAGCGACCGCCGGGAGGCGGCGAGGTGTTGCCGGTTGCCGGTCGAGCGCGGGGGTGAGGAGGACGGCCTGGGTGCGTGGCTACTGGGCTGGGCCGTTAATGACCGACCGGTTCTGATCGGCTTGTTTCTGTGGAGCTGAGAGTTCCATCAGAGATTTTTTTTCTGAGAGACCTCTTCCATCTGAGGTGTGGCCGTGTGGGGCTGGTTGGCATTCATTTTCTCCTCGAAAAATACGTTGACTCCTCGATAAAGAGGAAACTGCTTGATGGACATCTAGCTTGGTATGGAGGGTTTTTATTTTTTTACGAAACAGAGTATAAATATAAATGCATATGTTCACATATGCGTGCACACTCTCACCAGCAAAAGTGTTGTCGCCTTCACTTTGCCGGCATGAAGTACTCGCAAGGGTTGTCGAAGGTGAAAGTTCTAGCTCTAGCTCCACCAGTGAAAGAAGCAACTGTGAAGTTGTCTCAAGTTGAGCACTGCCGCAGTTTGAGAGCTGTGAGCAACTGACAACGGTGTGACCATCTCTAGTGACATCAATGCCCATAAAAGATCCATGAGTGTACCATATGACAAAGATGCCAATAGTGACAATCCCCATATAAAGGCCAATGACCTGGAAGTAATAAGGTATCAAACAGCAGAAAATTAATCTCAGAAAGGTATGTGAAACTCCTAAAAGAAATCAAAAGGAATAGTATCGACTAATAGAGAATAGGAGACATCTTTTACCAGGTAACAGAAAATCCAGGGAGTAATACGTGAGTCGTCTCTCCTTGGTGGTTTCTTCATGATATCCTTGCCAGGAGGATAGAAACCTAGAGAAGTTGCAGGGGGGCCATCGGTGACGAGATTATAACCCACAGATGATAGAGGTTGAACATGTATCAACCCGTCAGGAATACCCAAAGCAGAGGTAATGAAAAATCAAGACAACTTCGCCAATGTTTGAGGAAATCATGTATCTGCAGGAGGGAAGCAAGGAGGTCAAGGTTTTCGAACAACTGGATGTAAATATCAAGATAAAGTATGTAAGCAGTTACAATCAATCATTACAAAATCAAGAATATCAGCTTTACCAAGTAATATAGATCAACTCATGATGCATGCAAGCAATAAGAAAACTGCAAGTGAGAAGTGGAAATAAGGCTTTCAGTGCACAAACCTTATGAAAGGCTTCACGATTTTGTAAATAGATCTTCCTTCACCAACTGCAGCAACTATGTTACTACAAATTGTCATCAACAAGTACCATTTCTGAAGCCTCTTTGGTAACCTGGGAAAGAACGATTTTTCAGATACTAGTTTCAAGTATAAGCTAACAAAAGCATATGTTTATAAGCTGAACAAAAGTATATGCTTATAAGCTGAACAAAAGCATAGGTCTGTAGATATTATTACTCTTTTCTTAGAAAAAAAACATAGTGTTTATCTAAAACAATGTTCCGTTCACAGAGCATCATAGTTATGATACTTGATTTACAAAATATCTTTGACATTCAACACATGATAAAAAACAAGTGAACTTTTCCTCATAGCAAACTGAACCTTACCCGATAAAATGGTGAACATCAGAACCACACTATTTTTTATTTTAATTCCAATTATCAATTTGCCATGTACTTGTACTGACCTCATCATAGGGAGGACGTGAACTCCAGACAAGAAAATATTGAACTATTTGCATCACAAAACTAAGAGGAGGCGAAACTGCATGAAACCACATAAACCTCTAGCCGGCTGTAGTACTATCAGTATGCTCCTCTTGAGCCATGCGCTCCTTTGCAATCAGATGCCGACAAGTTCAGTTTTGAAGTTGTTTTATGACTGAACAAGGTATGCTACCTGTGAAGCTGCATACACGTAGTTGTTGAAGCCACTTCAGATTACCAATATCTTGTTGAATCTTTGGATGAGATCTTTTCGTCCCGAAATTAGCACGTCCAGATATTTCCAATTTGATTTGTCTCCCATGGGTTGGTACTGTAAACCAAGTGTCAAGCATGTTCAGAGTTTTTAAGGGGGGTGGTTGAACTAAATGTACATCAGAGGAAGGATAGTGAATGTAAGGGTGGTACCTACCTGGCCGGTGCAGAGACTCCCGGAGCGGCGCCCCATAGACTCCCGTAGCGGCCATTCTGGACTTAAATGGCAAATGCAGCCTGCAAGTAATCGTGCCGGCAGTGGTGGAGCTCGGGGGTACGGCGTTGAGGGCTGAGGCCACCGGAATCGTCCATGGCGGCGGGGAACATGGGACGTGTCGTGGTGGATTGCACGGCATACCCATCGGAGATGGGGAAGATTGTGGGACAAGGCAACGATGGTGTAAGCGCGAGATTGGGTAGCAAGCATGCAAACACACGCGATGTACTCAGGTTCAGGGCCCTCTTGTGGAGGTAACACCCCTACGTCCTGCTCTTCTTGTTTCTATTGCACAATCACACCAATCGGGCTACAAGGGTGCTCCTGGAGCTGTTTCGGGTGGCGGCCGGCTGGAGCTGTCTAGCCGACTGGAGGTGGAAGAAGATGGTGTTGTGTGTACGTAGAAAGCATGCCCCTCGCAGGAGGCTCTAGCCGCTTTATATAGGCAGCGGGCTAGGGTTTTGGGGTTACAAGGAAATTACATAGTTGCCCCTATGACATCATCTACGGTACCGACCGGCTGGAGCTGGCCACCATGACACTGTAGAGGAAACGCCCGACATGAGGTACTGTTCACAGGCGACGGTTGCATGAGGCTGGCCCACCGGTACGGACTGGTCGGTTGGTAGATCCGGCTGGCCCAAGCCGGCTGCCCCAAGCCGGATGGAGGCGCCTTCATGTCAAGCCGGATGCGTCCGGCTTGACCTGGCCGGCTTGAACAGTTTTGGAGAGTGAGTGTCTTTTGGGTATCTGGGGATCATTTCCCTGACACTAGCCCCCGAGCTCGTGGAGGCTTGTCTGCTTGCTGGGAAGGCTTCGCGAGCTTCCACTGCTTCATGCGACGCGTCGTTGAGATTTTAGGTTCCAGCTGGAAGTCGCTGGCTTGCTTGACGATTGTTGAAGGCGGCTTGTCCGGCTACATGTTGCCGGTCGTTGAAGGTCTCGGCGGCTTAACTTGGATGGCTTGAGGGCGCAGATCGTGGCCAACGTCAGCCACGTTCTCCCGTCCCATCCGACTGGCGGTTTTCGGCCCGAGATTTGAGGCTTGACTCCTCGGCTTCATCGTGCGGGATCTTCTGCGACAACCGTTCATTGGTGGGATCCTTTGCGGAAGGTGCGGCAGCAACCGCGCGCCACGCGGCGTGGTGAGTGGCGACCGTTCCGCCGCACCTCGCTTTAAAAGAGGAGGAAGGGGGGAATGGCTTTGGGTACCGTTTCCATTTTCGCGCTTCCTCTTCTTCCTCTGCCTCCTTTCTGCACTTTCGCTCTCGCCGGCATTGCCTCTTTTCCGACGGGGAATCGAGCTTCAATGGCGAGCTCAGGTGCCTGGATGGGCTCTTGTGTGGATGGTTCGGAGCTTGGGAGGCTCCGCGGGAGGAGATATCTCGGCATGAAGACGGAGGTCGGGACTCGCGCCCTGGTGCGGCGGAGATCTCGCCGAACCCGGGGGCGGGCGAGTTCGTGGTGTTCTCCTCGCACCTGGCGAGGGGACTGGCGCTGTCGGCAAGCCATTTCCTCCCGGAGTTCCTGAACTTCTACGGCCTTCAGCTTCGTCATCTGGGCGCCAACAGCATCACGCTACTTTCCTGCTTCGTCACCCTCTGCGAGGCATATTTGGGCATCTGGCCTTGCATGGAGATTTTTGGTATGCTCTTCTTCCTTCGGGTGCAGACCTCTGGCAAGAGGTTGCATGACTGCGGGAGCGTCTCCATCTATATGAAGAGCCCCCTCTTCCCCAAGGTCCGTCTGCCGTATTCCATCAAGAAGTGGCAGAGCACCTACTTCTACGTCCGGAATCTCATGGAGGCGGACCGGATCGGGCTTCCCGTCTTCTCAAAGGTGCTGCCTGCAGACAAGTCCTGGAACCGGAAGCCTCTAGTCGACGAGGCCCTGGAGAAGACCGTGATGGGCCGGCTGAAGAAGTTGGTGGCCGCCGGCTTGACCTCCAAGGACCTGACCCTGGCTTGGATGTCCGGACGGGTGTTTCCGCTGCAGGCTCGGGAGCACAAGATGTGTTTCTACTCCGGGTCAGGGATCCCACTCGGCTTAGTATGGAGGCCTTGGAGCTGGAGGAGATGCGCGGTCGGGCCGCCGTCGTGATCACCGATCGGATCGGGCGGAATTGGCGGTTTCGGCTCGAGCCATTTTCACGGTCAGAGCGTGCCCCTGAGGTTTGTTGTCGTTCCTTAGCTTGTCTTCAGTTCCTTCGGCCGGCTTCGGTTCAACCCGGCTAACGTGCTTTGCAGATCTGTGAGCTTCAGAGGGTTGAAGTCTTCGAGGTCGTCTTCGGGGAGGACCGGGTGGGTCCCCTCTCTAAGGAGCAGACGGCCTTCGTTGAAGGAGCCGCCTCCGCCGAGCAGGCGGCGGAAGCGGAAGATACCGCCTCGGAAGGGGAAGCGGGTGGCGACGCCCCCGTTGCGTCTGATGCGGGGAAGCAAACGAACAAGCGCGGCGACACCACGGAGTCGTCTGTCGTCGATGTCGATGTCGATGTTGGTGGCGATGGCGATGGCGATCGGACCGCCACGAGCCCCATTCCCTCGGCCGTCTCCGATTCCGACTCGGGCGCCTACGAAGATTCGGAGCTCGGGCGTAACACTCCTCCTCCGGCTCCGCCAGCCCACGGTAAGTCTTCTGTGCCCGATGATGGCGAGCACGCCGTGGTTGTAGATCTCTCCAGTGGCTCCGAGCCGGACTCTGAGGGTTCTTCTTCCGTGCCAGCCTCCATGCCGCCCCCGTCTTCCCGTAAGACCAAGGAGTTGGAGGCGGCTGCACGGAGGGCTCTGGCGGCACCCTCCAAGCAGGTCTTGAAGGAGAGGAGGTCGAAGGCGGCCTTCGATTCAGACGTGGTCAAAGTCCCCCGCAAGCATCGAGGCTCCTTCACGAAGCGGGGCGTGCTGCCTGCGAAGAAGTTATCTTTGGGACCGAGCCGGCTGACTACAGCCGGCTTGGCACCCTCTGCGAAATCGATCGCGGAGAGGAAGGCGGAAGCGATTGAAGCCGAAATCATGGCTGAAGTTGCTGCAGGGAAGGAGGAGGAAGAACGGCGGGAGGCTCCCGCTGGTGGGACCAGCACCCAGGTGACTGGCCACGCTACTTGGGCTGACCTTAATTATGACTTGGGTTATGAAGATATGGAAAGGGAGTTTTACGTGTGCATGGCGCAGGCGGATTTGGCCATCGAGGCGATTAACGTCAACATGACGGTGGAGCAGCTGGTGGCCTCCAAGGAGGCCGAGGCGAAGACGAAGGCGGACACGTCTGCCAGTGCGTCGGCGAAGGCAAAGGCTGGAGACGTGGCGACGCCGGCTGCTCCGGAGCAGCCGGTTGACGTCCCTGCCGTTCCGACAAAGGACGTTGGAGCGTCCGCCGGTGGCGTGAAGCGCCCGTCGGGTGAAACGCCGGCTCCACCACCGAAACGCACAAGGAGGAGGAGGCCGGAGGCCTTGGGCACGCGTGACGGGTAAATCTTCGCGTTAGGACAGTAATTCTCATGGTTCCTATTCCTTGTCTTGACGTTTTCGTCGTTGTGCAGGGAGCCGCTTGCGATCGGCAAGGTGAAGGCGGATGCCGTGACCACCTCTGGCTCGGAGCCCGCTCAGGAGGCCTCCGAGACACAATCGGCCAATCCGCCTGCGGAGACCGTGGAGGCGAAGGAGGACGTGACGATGGGCGGTGAGGTACCGCCAGAAACGATGACCCTCGTGGTCGACATCGGTCCTCCAGCCTCCGGTGGCGGTGACGTGATCATGGTAGAGGCTGCCGCGGCCGCTCCCCAACCGCGTGCGTGGCAGAGACGGCCAAGGATATGGCCATGGCGGCGATGACGGCTTTGCTTCTCGGTCCTCGTCATGCGTCCTTGGAGAGTACTCCTCCGTATTCCGGTCCCGTGCCGGTTAGGCTGGATGCTTCTGGGAGTTTCCCGCTGGTGGCATTGGCGGAGAAGAGGGCGAGGGAGCAGCTGGCCGACATCTCGCTACTCCGCTCGTCGGTGGAGTACGCGCTTGCTGATGCCGCCAGGGAGATCGCGACACTCAAGCGGGAGCTTGACGCCGCCAAAGGTTCAGTTTCCCTTTTCCACCACCTTTCGCCTTGGCGCTTTGGCTGTTTTCTCTTGTTCCTTGACTTGACGCTGATCTTGCTCCGTTAGGCGACTATACCTCCCGCGCTGGCTTGGAGAAGCAGCTGGCGGTCTCGGTCCCTTTGACGGTGCTTGATGACAAGCTGAAGCAGAGGGACGCCGCCCATGCGCTGGCTGTAGCAGATCTGCAGTCGGTAGCGAAGGTGTCCGAGGAGTGCTGCCTTGAGGCTATCCGGCTAGCGGAGGAGGTGAAGCGGTTGCAGAAGGTGGAGAAGCGAAGACTGAGCGAGGTCGAAACCCTTCGGAAGAATGGGGAAGACCTGAGGCGTAAGTTGAAGGAGGCCGTGGATGCCCATGACCGTACCGTCCAGGCGGCCAAGGAACGCGAGCTCGAGGTCGAGCAGCTTGTTCATGGCCTAATTTCGGAGGCAAAGCATGTAAACGAAGTTATCCTCGGTACGGGACATCTTCTTTTTCTTCATCCTTCGTTCGTAGTTTCTTTTCTGATCTCATCGGCTTGATGTGTAGGCTTTTATCCGGAGGCGGACGCGCGAATCCAGCAGGCAGTTGCCTCTACGCACACGCTGTCGGAATCTTCTGGTGCTGCTGCTGGAGCTGTGCCATCTGCCGCCTCGCGCCTTCTTCTGTTTCGCCAAGACTTCCAGCTGCTGAAGGATACAGCCGGTGGTGTCCTAGAGAACCTGTGGCCGGATGCCCCCGTGCCTGATGCTCTCCACGACCTGTCCGTCTGCCTTGACGGGGCGCCAGCCGGTATCGACGAGCAAGTGGAGATGGCGGCTCGAGGTGGCACCGACATGGCGTTGGCCTTGGTGAAGTCCTGGTATCCCGAAGTGAAGGTGGATATGCTGACGGGGGGCTTCCGCACAGGCACATCTCTTGAAAGCTTGTGCCCGGAGATTCTCATGGCTTCAGGGCGGATAGCCAAAGTGGTTGACTTGACGCAGCTCATCCCTGCCGAACCATCTGATGTCGGGCGGCCGGCTGGAGGCGCGGAAGCTGGTGACGCTGCTGCCACCACTGGTGCTGCGGTTCCTTAGTTTGCTTGCTCCCCGGAATGCCGGGCGTATTTGTAGAGTTGTTGATTTGGATTGGTGCCTGGCTTGAACTATTGCTTGTTGTTATGTGGATCTGTTTCCACTTTGTTGATCGCTACCTTTAGGAACATCGCCTTTGAAATTGTTGAGCTTTTGTGTAAGAAATTGTGTTTGACTTGGTGATGATATTCACCATATCTAGCCCCCCAATTTCGGGCCAGCTTGAGTATCGAGCCGGGTGGAAATTTTATGCTTTTCCTTCGTTTTGCGTTTTCGTTGGTCGTCTTGATGACGTGTAGCCCCCGAGTCCTTGGCTCGGGGTGTTGTAGATGTACGCCTGGGTGCGCGGAGCCGGCTTGGCGGCTGCGCAACCCCCGGGTATGAATTTTCTGCCGGCTGGCGGCGTGGCAGCCCCCGAGTCCGTGACTCAGGGTGTTGTAGATATGCGTCCGGGTGCGCGGAGCCGGCTTGGCGGCTGCGCAGCCCCCGGGTATGAGTTTTCTGCTGGCTGACGGCGTGGCAGCCCCCGAGTCCGTGACTCGGGGTGTTGGAGATATGCGTCCGGGTGCGCGGAGCCAGCTTGGCGGCTGCGCAGCCCCCGGGTATGAGTTTTCTGCCGGCTGACGGCGTGGACGGCGTGGCAGCCCCCGAGTCCGTGACTCGGGGTGTTGTAGATATGCGTCCGGGTGTGCAGAGCCGGCTTGGCGGATGCGCAGCCCCTGGGTATGAGTTTTCTACCGGCTGATGGCGTGGCAGCCCCCGAGTCCGTGACTCGGGGTGTTGTATATATGAGTCCGGGTGCGCGGAGCCGGCTTGGCGGCTGCGCATCCCCCGGGTATGAGTTTTCTGCCGGCTGACGGCGTGGCAGCCCCCGAGTCCGTGACTCGGGGTGTTGTATATATGCGTCCGGGTCTGCGGAGCCGGCTTGGCGGCTGAGCAGCCCCCGGGATTGATCTTGCCATCTTGATGACGTGCAGCCCCCGAGTCCGTGACTCAGGGTGATGTTTTATGCATCCGGGTCTGCGGAGCCGGCTTGGCGGCTGCGCAGCCCCCGGGTATTTTTGCCGGCTTGACGCGTGTAGCGGCCACGTGTCGGGTTTGTCTCCTCGGCTTCTGCACCCCAGATTTTCTGTGGCTAATTGACCGTCTAGATCCTTTGCGGTTTGCATCCTCCGCATAGGTGGCCACGTGTCATTTGGGGATGCGATGGTGGCGATTGGGTTGCTCTTCCCCCCTTGCATAAGTAGCAGCAGGTGTGCGTTTGCCTCGCTCCCTATCTTCTTCTTCTTCTCCTTTCGTCTTCTCCAGTCATGGCACCGAAGAGGGAACCTGGAGAGTCTTCGAATGTGTGGCGAAGCATGGGAGGGGTCGCCTACCGAAGCGTGGTGGTGGCGGCCGTCGCGGTGGGGGTGGGCGTGGTCGAGGCCGTGGTCGAGGCGAAGACGGTGTTGCTACAGATTCGGCGGTTGAGGGCAGTAGGAGTCTTTCTCCTGCTCCGTCCAACTCTCCCATTGGTGATTTCTGGGATGCGTTTCCCATCTCCGAGTTCGTGCTGGCGTTGTACGAGCCTATCCAGCGCACTCAGTGGCTTCCTCGGGCCGTTGCCGACGCGCTGAAAGGTGAAGGTCCTTTCCGGTTTCTTCTTCATCGAGTTGGAGCTCGCCAAGGACCTTGGGAAGTGTTCGCCCGGGTCGTCGTCAGCCATGAAGGTGGAGAGGTCCGCCGGCGGGCAGAGTTCTACAACGGTTGGAAAGGCTTCGCCAGATTTTATCGTCTGGCGCCTCCCTTCATAGTCCGCTTCCAGCTGAAGCGCCAGCTAGGTGTCTTCTACCTCAAGGTCTTCGACGGCTCCCTCTGTCTCCAGGAATGGGAGGAGAGTGATGACGATATGACGCCGCCTCCATCCTAGATTTAGGTTGCTCAGTAGCCGGCTTCACTTGTGTGCGAGGATGTCCGCCTGTGGATCCCCTCTTTTTGGGTTCATGTACTTGCTTTGCTTCGTAGCCGCTTGTAAATCTTTGGACTAGTTGTTGGTTTGCCGGTTTAAATGTTCGAAGCCAGATGCTGTTGTCTTTTCTGTCCCTGTATCTGTGTGCTGGAGGTCGGCATCGGGTTTCCTACCGTATTTTGGGTCCGGTTTCCGGGCCTCCGCAGCCGGCAAACGGCATTTTTGTACAGAGAGCGGATGATGAAGTGGTTAGCTTGCTCAAATGACTGTAAAGATTGCTTTTATTTTATCAAGCACAATTATCCGCTCGCCTGTAGCCATCCCTGTTGTAATTCGCGTGTACTTCACCGTCCGGCGGGATCATACACGTTACTATGACATTAGGGTTTAGGCTTTTAGGCCAGGGTTTTTCAACCGGCAACAAATTCTTTTCTTACGTCTTTCGCATATAATCAGCCTCCAGCTTATTCTCTTGGCGGATTAAACCGGATTCGAAGAGTTAACCGTTTAGCGTCGTGTAGTTAATCGTCCATAATAGGAGAAATTGTTGCCGACTGCCGGCTTGGCCGAGTTTACAGAATGATGTTTTTTCCCAGTCGACACTACTTTCCTTTGCGCATTTTTCATGTGTTTCTCATCCTCCAGCTTATTCTCTTGCTGGCTTTAACCGGATTCGAAGAGTTAGCCGTTTAGAGCTTGTTCACGCTACACGGCCGCGGGAGGGAAGTTTGCCGGCTGCCAGTGCAGCCGGAAGAAGAAAGGAAAAGTAAAAACTGTGAAAAATTGGCTCATGTGTTCATCATTTTCATTCCTTTATTGATAGCATGGGTGATACATACATGATATTTTCTCAAGTGTAGAATTGGCGTAAGAGCGAGGCATTCCATGGCCTTTGTGTTTCATCGCCTTCCTTGTCCATCCTGTCCTCCTTGTGCTCGCGGGTGTCGATCAAGTAGTAGGCATTGTTGATGAGTGTTTTGCTCACGATGAACGGTCCCTCCCAGGGTGAGGACAGCTTGTGCATGTTCTTGGTATCTTGGATCAGCCGAAGCACGAGATTTCCTTCGCGAAAGCGGACGGGCCTGACGCGCCGGCTGTGGTAGTTGCGCAGCTGCTGTTGATATATCGCAGTCCTTGACTTGGCGAGTTGGCGTGCTTCTTCAAGCAGGTCCATTCCGTCTTCGTAAGCTCGCTTGGCCTCCGCTTCCGTGAACATGACGATCCGAGGTGCGTCGTGCTCGATGTCGGTTGGCATGACGGCTTCAGCTCCGTGGACGTGGAAGAAAGGAGTGAAGCCGGTTGAACGGTTCGGGGTTGTCCTTAGGCTCCAGAGGACGGATGGTAGCTCCTCCAACCACGCGCCGGCTGCTCGCTCAAGCGGCTCGAGTAACCGAGGTTTGATGCCGGCCAAGATGACTCCATTTGCTCGCTTGACCTGCCCATTTGATTGAGGGTGCGCGACGGAAGCGACGTCAAGCCGGATGCCGGCTCTGCCGTAGAACCTGGCGAATTTTCCCTTGATGAAGTTTGAACCGTTGTCCGTGATGATGCTGTTGGGGTAGCCGAAGCGGTAAATGATGCTTTTGAAGAACTTGATGGTTGTTGGACCATCTAGCTTCTTGATCGGCTTGGCTTCGATCCACTTCGTGAACTTGTCGACGGCTACCAGCAGATGTGTCATGCCACCGCTTGTCCTTTTCAGCGGACCAACCATGTCCAGCCCCCAGACGGCAAACGGCCAGGTGATGGGAATTGTCTTGAGTGCCGCAGCCGGCGTGTGCTTCTGCGTTGCGAATCGTTGGCAGCCATTGCAGAGTCGGACCAGCTGGTTTGCGTCCGCCAACGCAGTCGGCCAGTAGAAACCATGCCTAAATGCTTTGGCTACGATTGCCCTTGATGACGCGTGATGGCCGCATTCACCCTGGTGAATTTCTTTTAGGATTTTGATCCCTTCTTCTTGGCTTACACAGCGTTGGAATATGCCCGAAACACTGCGCTTGTATAACTCGTTGTTGATGATAGTGTAGGCACTCGCTCGACATTTGATTTGCCTGGCAGTGAGCTCGTCCGCCGGGAGTTCGTCGTTGGCGAGGTATGCGAGGAAGGGTTGTGTCCATGTCGGAGCTTCTTCGATGACGAGGACCTCGACGGCTTCCGGCTGGCGAGCATCCGGTCCGTCCGGCTCCGCGTCCTGGGGCATCCGGATGGAGTCGGAGCATGGGCACGGTATGATGGATGGTTTGTATAGCTTTTCGAGGGCGACGCCGGGTGGAATTTCTTGCCGGAGGGAGCCGATGTTCGCCAACGTGTCAGCCGCCTCATTGTTGGAGCGGTGGATGTGGTGAAATTCACATCCGTCGAAGTATCCCGCGAGTTGCTGGACGCAGAAGCGGTAGGCGGACATGTTGGGGTCCTTGGCGTCCCAATGCCCGGTGGTCTGCTGGACCACCAGGTCGGAATCTCCATAGGAGAGGATCCGCTTGATGTTCATGGCCTTTGCGAGCTTGAGGCCGTGCGCGAGCGCTTCATATTCAGCTACGTTGTTGGATGCCGTGAAATGGATTTGTAGCACATACTCGAGCCGGCATCCCTTGGGAGAGGTGAGAACGACTCCGGCTCCGAGCTCCCAGTATCTTTTTGTTGGGAATATGCCCTAGAGGCAATAATAAAATGGTTTATTAGCATATTCATGTTTATGATAATAGTTTATTATCCATCTATAATTGTATTAAATGGAAACATAATACATGTGTGGAATATAAACACCAGGAGTCCCTAGTGAGCCTCTACAGGACTGGTTCGTTGATCAAGAGATGGTTAGAGTTTCCTAACTATGGACTTGTTATAGTCACTTGATAACGGAGTCACGTCATTGGGAGAATGACTTGATGGACATGACCCAAATGATAAAGAGTTACAATTAATCGTGTCACAAAGTTTCGTTGTCAACACTTTTAATATGCCAGGTATAGTTTACTTAGACCATGAGATTATATCACTCCCGTTCACCCGAAGGAATACTTTGTGGACATCAAACGTCACTTCGTAACTGGGTGATTATAAAGGTGGCTTTCAGGTATCTCCGACGGTGGGTTGTTGGGTGATATGAATCAAGAGTGGGATTTGTCCCTCCATGTGACAGAGAAGATATCTCCAGGCCTTCTCGATAATATAGCATCATAAAGTCTATAGACATGTGATTAGGTTGTAATCACGGAGATCCTATGTTATGGACGAGTAAAGAGAACTTGCCGGTAACGAGATTAAACTAGACATGGGGATGTCAACGATTAAAACCTCGGGCAAGTAAAATATCGTGAGACAAAGGGAATCGTATATGAGATTAATTGAATCTTCGGCATCGTGGTTCAATTGAGAAAAGAGTTTCGTTGAGTGCATAGGAATTAATATGGGCATCCCGGTCCCGCTATTAATTATTGATATGATCATGTCTATGCATTCCCGAACCCGTAGGGTCACACACTTAACGCTCCGATGAAGTTAGGGTTAGCGGAATGAACGAATGGTGATTCGGAGTCCCGGATAAGATCATGGACATCACGAGGAGTTCCGGAGGAGTCCGGAGAACAATATTCATATAAGGAAAGTGGTTTCCGGAGGTATCGGAAAGGTTCCCGGATATTTGTATAGGGTACCGGAAGGTTCTAGAATGTTCTAGAGGGGTCTAGAAGTGGGACCCACATATTGTATGGGGGCCCACATGGACCAAGGGGGTGCATCCACCACATGGGTGTGCCGCACCACCCTAGGCCCACATGGGCCAAGTCGGCAGGGACAAGGGAGGGGAGTCCGACTCCTAGTTGGACTAGGAGTCCGGCCCCTTTCCTTTAGGAAAGGCCCAAGCCCGAGTCCACTTGGGACTCAGCTTGGGGGCCAAGCAAAAGGGGGTCGGCCGGCCCCAACCCTAACCCTAGCCGGCCACCTATTTAAGGGGAGGAGGGGAGGGGTGCGGCACACACCCAAGGCTGCCGCCCCAAGCCCCAAGCCGCACCACCTCCTCCACCCTAAAACCCTAGTGCGCCACCCCTCTCCCTGGAGGGCTGCCGCCACCAAAACCTCAACCCTAGCCGCACCATCCCCTAGCCCTAGGGGCTGCTGCGCCTCCTCCTCTCCCTCTCCCTCTCACACGGCTTAGGCAAAGCCCTGTCGGACGAAGTACGACTACATCATCATCACCACCACACCGCCGAGTTGCTGAGATCATCAAGGCCACTTCTACCTCGCTTACGGGATCAAAGAGTAGACGTCTTCATCGAGTTGTACGTGTGGATACTGCGGAGGTGCTGCCCGTTGCTGCACTTCATCGGATTGGATCTCGAGGATAATACATCTCCTCACGACTAGACGAGTCTAGTTGCGGGGATCGACTAACCAACCCCTGCAACAACAAAACGTGTTTGTTCAATCTTCAAGGGTAAAGATTCGATCTCCTTCTCGCTGCTTGCATCTAGTAGATCTAGATCCTTGGGGTTTATTCCGCTTGTTCCGTAGGAATTATTTTTTGTTTTCTATGCAACGACCCCTTCACTTTTGGAGTCGTCAAAGTGCATGAGCCAATGTTGTCCGGAATCGAGAGGCGGCGGTACATGCTCCGTCTCCGTCCAGTCGACGAGGAAATCGGCGAGCACTTGTGATTTGATCGCCGTTCTCTTGTCGTAATCAACCCCGTGCGCCGTCAGATTGATTGCCCATTTTGCGACCCTGCCGATTGCATCTTTGTTGCATATGATTTCAGCAAGTGGAGCCTCACTTATCACCTTGATCGGATGTTCTTGAAAGTAGTGTTTCAGTTTCTTAGCCGCCATGTGAAAGGACACGGATGTCGCCTAGAGGGGGGGTGAATAGGCGATTTAAAATTATTACGGTTAAGGCTTGAATAAATGCGGAATAAAACTAATGTTTAATTTATCAAGCCAAAACCTAAACTACCTAGGTTCACCTATGTGCACCAACAACTTATGCTAAGCAATATGATCAACTAGGTGATAGCAAGATATATGACTTTAAGCTCAACGACTATCACAAAGTAAATAGCATAAGTAAGAAGCTCGAGTATAGAAATACCGAGGCACTTGGAGACGATGATTTATCCCGAAGTTCACTTCCCAATGGAAGCTAGTCTCCGTTGGAGCGGCGCGGTGTTCACCAATGTGAAACACCGAGTAGCCTTGATATGGCACACCGTATCTCCGTTGTGTCTTACCACCAATGTGGCGAGGCACTTGTCACTATGTTGCCGTTGAGGTTGACAACTAGAACCTTTACAAGGGTGAAGCACACTCCACAAGTTGGAGGGTCTTCACCAAATGCACCGAGCCACCAAGACTCGATGCCCAACTCCGAGGCACACACCACACCTCAATTGGTGGCCCCCGGCAATGTCTTCGTAGCTACCAAAGCTCCGAAGCAACAAGGTTGAGTCACACTCCACAATTGGAGGCTCCCAACAAATCCCGTGAGCCACCAAGACTCCGAGAAATCAACAACCGTCTAGGGTACCAACGTGCCCTAGAGGAACAAGCTCTAGGGCACCAAAGTACCTAAGAGAAACAAGCTTCTCAACTTCACTTTCCACGAATCACCGTGAAGAACTCAAACCGATGCAACTAATGCAATGGCAAGAACACACTAAGTGATCAAGTTCCTCCAACCCGAATCCAACCAAAGCAACTAATGCTTGGGAGGGATTAGAGAGGAAGAACAAAGGAGAAACACCAAGAAACTCCAAAGATCTAGATCCAAAGTGTTCCCCTCACTTAGAGGAGAAATCAATCGGTGGAAACGAGGATCTAGATCTCCTCTCTCTTTTCCCTCAAAAAGTAGCAAGAACTTTTGGAGAGATTGAGAGATAACCAAGCTCAAGAGGGTCAACAATGGAGGGGAGAAATAGCTCAAGAAGTTGGCCAAAGGTTAGGGTTTATTGGGGGAAGAAGCCCCTTAAATAGGAGGCCAAAATATGGCCGTTGGAGCTGTTTTAGGGCAGCCAAAACAGGGCAGCCGGCCTGGAGGCCGGCCACCCCACAGAGCAGCCCGGCCTGGGAGCCGGCCTAGGCTGGCCTGGGGGCTGGCCACCCACCTGAGCCGGCCGGCCTTGGAGCCGGCCTAAGCTGGCCTGGGGGCTGGCCACCCACCCGGCGATACGAAAACTTCAATATCTTTTTCATCCGGACTCCGATTTCGATGATCTTGGGCTCGTTGGAATCGTCACAACGAGCACTACAAGATTATGCAGAGAAACATCATAGTCCATCATGTGAGGATAAAACCAAATGAAGAAAGGTAAACCTTCTCATTTGCAAACCGGAAATGCAATATCTTCCACATACGAACTCCGTTTTCGGTAATCTTGAACTCGTTAGAATCGTCACAACGAGCACTACAAGATTATGCAGAACATCATTGTTCAAAAAGATATGGTAAAACCAAATGATGAAAGGTAAAACCTTTCTATTGAAAACCGGAAAACCATATCTTTTGCAAATGAAGTCCGAATGACATGAAACCACTTTTGTTGGAAAGAGGACGACAAATGCTATCCAATAACAAGTGAAAATATTGAAACCAAGCAAGGGATATTTTGCTAATAATTGGAAGAGTGAAACCTTCCACATAGATGGACTGGCAAAATCTCCAACACCGAAAACTCAATAGGAGACACATATGAGAACCGTTTTCGGTGATCTTGGCCTTGTCATGAAAAGCACGACAAGCACCAATACCACACCACGATAAGAGCCAAATAGGAACCAATAAAGATGATGCCAAGAATGCAAAGGTTTGAGCTCTCTACGACCGATACGCTAAAGCTCACTTGAGAGCCCCTCTTGATAGTACGGTTACCTATCCTAAAACCCGGTCTCCCAACTACACCGCGAGACCGGTAAAATAGAAACCCTATCAAGATCATACCTTTTCCTTGCGCATTCCACTTGAGCTAGATGATGACGATCTTGATCTACTCTCAAGTGGATCACCTTTCTTGATTGTGCTCCGCTTGGTGAAGACTCGCATATTGCTCCCCCATACACTAATATGGGAGAGACACTCTTTCGCATATCTTCACATGCCCTTATCTTGTATGTTGATCAACTTGCACTTAGCCTTGATCAACATATACTCTTCTTCTTTTAGCCTTGACTCCAACATATGGAGTTCAAGCATTCCTTATGGACCAACACTGCAAATATAACTCAAAGCACACATTAGTGCATAGAGATTGTCATTAATTACCAAAACAACACATGGGGGCAACCATGCTCTTTCAATCTCCCCCATTTTGGTAATTGATGACAATCCCTTTTAAGAGGGTTTATATAATGAATTAAGCAACCTTGCAAGGCAAGGATGCATGAGCATAATAGGCAAATGCTTAAGAACCAAACGAAAGCATAAAACCAAATTCCCTTAAACCCTCTAAAACTTCTCCCCCATTGGCATCGATTGCCGAAATGGGAAAAAAAATTAGAAGGCCAATATAATATAACTTCCTCCGCAAGGTGTGCATTTCTCAAGGTATGAGTGAAATGAAATGCGCATATCCATTGAGGAATAATAGAGGAAATCAAACTATATTGAGGATCCAAAGATTGCAAAAGGGTGAAATCATTCTAAACATCTCCACAAAGGAGAAAAGCAATCGAGAAGATCCTAAATGAGATTTCTAAATAAAAATAGAGAAGCTCCCCAATATTCATGCACTATTGAGGAGTGCATAAATATGGAATCCTCACTCCCCCAAAATCATCTAGAACACTCACCAAGTGCAAGGATGTAAACATTAAAGCAAAACAAAGCACTTGCACCAAAGATGTGGTTGAGCCATAAGGAGATACCAATTAAAAGAAACTATTAGGAAAGGCCCAACCAAAAGTATGTGTGTGTGACAAGACAATTAATTTGGTAAGACACATAGTCTTAACCAAATGGAGATAAGTTATATATCAAGTATTGACACACACAATCATACAAAGAAGATTTTTCAAAAAGAATATGTTCACAAGCTCAAGGATACCACTTGAAAAATAAAACCAATTGAAAAACCCAAGAGCTAGTGAGAACATTTAGCCAACAAAATCAACATACTCACCGTGATAAGCATGAAGAGAAGAATCTTCCATAAAATGTGAGTGCGCAATGATGCGAATAGAAATAAGGCAAGCACTCACGAGACAAACTTGGAGCCACCAAAGAATTATAGATAAAAGACAAGGTGGCTTGAAAGAAAGTAGGATACCAAATAAAAGGTGACCTCTCTCATATGTATAGGTTTCTAAGTAGACAATGATATTCATCGACAAAGAAACTTGCACATATAAAATGGTCGAAGAAAGGAGACTATGGTAACCAAAAGGGAAGTCATGAATATACAAGAAGAGATTATTGCTTAAAAGCATAGCACATAGCACAAATTTATCTCATTGTATATAAATGAACTTCAAACACATCAACTGCATCACACATATCACTAAGGGAACAAGAGATAGTGGAAATGCTTTGAGATAGGCAACAAGTATCACAAAGAGATAATACCAATTGAAGAAAAAGATTTTTGCACTTCCATCACAAATATCACAAAGATATACCAAGTGAAGGAAAGAGCCAAAGCCACAACAATTGTACATTTAAGGTTTTCATGCCAAGGGGGCAACCTACACAAGGTTGAATACAAGAAAAATATGCATGGGATAGATACTCGTTACCGAAATAGCATTGGTGATGATGAAGATGAGAATTTTTGTTTATCATCAAAGCTTGACTCCAATAATCATATGGTGAGAACACCTTCCTTATGAATGAGGCAAGCATCCGATGCATCTCCATTGTACCTAAAACAAAATTCAAGTACAACATGGTTCCCAAACTCATTGGGTTCTATAGTAGTTAGATACACTACAATACATAGGAAACACTCCACATAAATATATGCATATAGATGAACTTGAATTTCATGCACATCTTAGCCAATTTTAGGATTTGGTGGAGTATCCCCTATATATTGGATCAAGAAAGAGTAGCATGCCATAAATAAATATACTAGTAAATATGCATGCATGGACTTACACGAACCAAATGAGATACGATTTGGACAAAACACCAAGTAAACCAAGAAGAGAGCACACCAAGGTGTGACACAAAAAAGTTGTCCAAATTATATCAAAATCCAAATCAACACATGATTGAGGAAAAATCAAATCAACATATGATTGATTCCAAAACACATCAACACATGAAGTGTGATATCAATAGGAATCAACTCAAACAACACATGAAAGACAAGACACCAATTGAAAATAAGATACCATTTAGGAGACAAGATACCAAGAGGAGGTTAATATTTGACTGAAATCAAGTAAAGTAAAATAAAGTAATAAGGTATCAAGATTTCCACAATAAATATTAATTGAAACAAATATCTATGGAGGAGATATTAAATTCCAATTAATACCAATTGAAGGTACCTAGGCAAGGCCAATGAACATATAGGATGAAAGAAAGAGTCATGCTCAAAGGGGTTTTCTCATTCTATAGGATAAACACCAAACAAGAGATGAGAATGCAAGACTCCCAAGAGAGAGCAAGGTTACACTAAATAAACCAAACACATTCTACACTTTTCATGATGGCACAAAGCATCAAGAGAAAAGATTTGTCTTCCATAAACACATATGATAGAAATCAAATGCCAATTGAAAGGATCAAATATTGATAGATAGGATAGTGTTCTAAATAAAAGGAATGCTCCTCCAAGATTCATGCATTATTTTTGATATTTGCATTTGAATACAAAATGCACGCACAAGGGATCATTACTCTTCATATTTTATTTACAACACTAAGCACTACCAATTTGAGGTTTAGGATCCTAGCAAGAGGCAAGGAAGGCAAAGGGAGTCAAAATAAATATTTTGGCAAGAGATGGGGCAAATAAAATACAATGCCAATGTAAGGATAATCAAAAATATTCTATCACAAACATAAATATGGATTGTCCAAGGACAGTGACCATTTGGAATTATTTTCCCGATGATAAGATGTATCCAAGAATATCCTCACAGGATAAAACATATGGCAAGAGATAAGAAATAGAACACCATATTTTAATAAGGTTTGTTGGTAGTTCCAACTATTCAAACCAACCGGCAAGGCCATGGTTAGAATAATATGGAACAAATGGTTTCTCAACTAATGTATGGAGATGCACATTAGAGAAAAACCACACCAAGCAAACTCACACAAACAAGAGCCAACAGATAGCTAGAAAGCAAATTGGAACTTGTTCGAGCTAATATGCCACATAGAAATAAGATAATTTACAATATCAAGTCTAAGTGGCAAACCTCAAATGTTCACATTTTGTAGGATTGTAATATGCACATAGCTTATTACTCCCCCACAATGTGATAATTCATTTCTTCTTAACAAGAGGCAAATAAGATCAAATAGAGATAATTAATAGACATTATAGAATTTGAATTTCTCATGAGCATGACACACCACATAGTTACTAGATAATCTTGATATATCAATACTAGGTGGTGTTACTCATATATACACATTTTTGGGTTAGTGAAGTGCACAAAGCATATCACTCCCCCAAAATGGGATGGTCCATTAATTTCTCAAAAGAGCCCATTGAAATCAACACAAGATCCAATAAGGACTCAACACAAAGTTTACACATATATGGAGCGCACATTAACATACACAAACTTGATTGCTCAAGGTAAGTAATAAGCACAACATATACAAGCACATGCTAGGAACAAAACTAACACATGCTAGGGGGCAAGCAACTTTCAATGTATATATAATTCAAATATAAGTTACCGCAAGAAGGAGCATTGGATATGAGGTATGACAATATAATCCAAATGACTTGGCTTGTGGAATTAATAATCATGAAGATCCCTTAATTCTTCAAGGATATCCAAGTCTCCAATGTCCTCCATCACAACCTATTGATCAAGTTTGAGCTTGTTGGTCCCCAACCAAGTTGGGTCCTAAGAGATTAGTCACAATAGGCTTGGCAACCCAAATGGTTCTTTTCTTGACACCACTTTGAGTCCCCACATATTTGGCAAACACATTGCCAATCCTATCCTTCCTAAGAGAATAGACATCATCAATAATTATGGGGTGGGATGGAGTACCGTTTGTGCATGAAGAAGCCAAGTGACCCTTCTCACGACATAAGTAGCAATATCGACTCTTTTCTTTCTTCTTAATAGGCTCCTTGACTTGAGGAGCAATGACTTGAGTCTTCTTAGGAGGTGGCCCTTGTTCAACCCGAGGTTGAGCATGAGATTGAACAATAGGCCGCTTCCCTAATTGCTTCTCACTAAGAGGCTTCTTCTTCATTGGGCAATCCCTAACATGATGCCCTTCAATTTTGCACTTGAAGCAAACAATCTTGGCCGAGTGATTGACTTGTTCTTGGCCCTTCTTATTGCTACTCTTGGACTTGTTCTCGATATTGGAGTTGAATCCAAGTCCACTCTTGTCATTGGGGGATTTTTGCACACTCAACATGTTGTCAAATGTGGACTTCCCTTTATGTCGCTTCTCCACATCTTTCTTCAAAGAAGTGGCTTGTGCCTTGTGCTCTTTAGTCTTCCCTATAAGGTTAGTAGCTACACAAGTACTAGTGGAAGTTGAAGCTTCATTGTTAGAGCAACTAGGCACAAAATGTAATTCAACATATGATTTACTACTAGTGTGAGATGAAGAATTACAAGGACTAGCACATGGCATTGTAGCATTTTTGGTAGAAGTTGTGCCATTTTCCACATGGGGCTCACTAGATATTACCTTGGTAGCAATAGCCTCATGAGCTAACTTTAGCTTATCATGAGATACGAGAAGATCTTCATGAGAGCTCGAGAGCTTCTCATGGCTTTCTTCCAATATCTCATAATTGCTAATTAGCAATTTTAGTTGAGCCCTTAGCTCAACATTCTCCTTTAAAATGGATGCTTCACAAGAAATAGAGTTAGTAGCACAAGCATCAACATTAATAGAAATGGGAGAACAAGTAGTAAGCTCTTTTAGTAATTGAGCTTGGAGTTTATCATGAGACTTAGTGAGATGTGCAAGAGAATCTTCCAAGGACTTGACATCCTTTTCAAATTTCACATTAGCCTCAAGAAGTCTAGCAATTTCAACAACAAGCTCATCATTTTTTATTTTAAAATCATTAGCCACCTTGAGAGCTCTATCATGGGTTTCATTTGCTTTAGATAACTCTAGAGTAAATGTCTCCTCAAGAGATTTCTTGGTGGTTTGTTCTTCTTCAAGAGCTTCCTCAAGATCCGCAATCGTGTTTGCATAATCACGTTCACGGCTAAGGCTTTCATTTTCACGAGCTTCCAAATTTTCAATAGTAAGCCCTCGCTCAACAAGGGTGCTCATAATTTCATGTAGGTTCTCACAAGCATTTTCATTCTTTGAAAGAGCATTAAGAACCATTAGACCTTTCTTATTAAAGTAAGCATCATCTTCTTCATCATCATTATTATTGTCATGATCATCACTACTTGACGATTTAGAAGATATGCAAGGACTATTAACACAAGCATGTGAAACATTTATAGTTCTAGATGTGTTTAAGTCCAAAGATAAATCATTGTAATAAGATAGAGATGACATATCATCTATAGGAAGCTCACTATTATTATTGCAAAATTTATCCCTACTCACCATAGCATTATTTTGTGGCTTGCCACATGTAGGTGAGGTAGACGAAGTTGAGAACTCATTATGCCCGGAGGTGGAGGGAGAACAATCATTCTCACTATCCATGGACACACCATAATTGTCTTGAAGCTTGGTCCATAGCTCATGAGCACTCCGATAAGGAGAAACCGACAAAGCAACTGCATTTCTCAAAGACATGAAAACCACATTAGAAGCTTGAGCATCTAGATAAGAATTTTCCTCATCCTCCAAAGATAATCTTTTCGGATCCTTTGGAGGAGGAAAACCCATATCTAAGATTTGCTCTATAGATGGATCAATATCTCTAAAATAATTTAGCATGCGATTTCTCCAATCATTATAATTAGTGCCATCGAATATTAAAGAGGCATTGTGCACTAAACCACTAGACGACATCTTTACTCTCTAGGCCGTGAAGCCCTATAAAGAGAGAACCCGCTCTGATACCAATTGAAAGGACACGGATGTCGCCTAGAGGGGGGGTGAATAGGCGATTTAAAATTATTACGGTTAAGGCTTGAATAAATGCGGAATAAAACTAATGTTTAATTTATCAAGCCAAAACCTAAACTATCTAGGTTCACCTATGTGCACCAACAACTTATGCTAAGCAATATGATCAACTAGGTGATAGCAAGATATATGACTTTAAGCTCAACGACTATCACAAAGTAAATAGCATAAGTAAGAAGCTCGAGTATAGAAATACCGAGGCACTTGGAGACGATGATTTATCCCGAAGTTCACTTCCCAATGGAAGCTAGTCTCCGTTGGAGCGGCGCGGTGTTCACCAATGTGAAACACCGAGTAGCCTTGATATGGCACACCGTATCTCCGTTGTGTCTTACCACCAATGTGGCGAGGCACTTGTCACTATGTTGCCGTTGAGGTTGACAACTAGAACCTTTACAAGGGTGAAGCACACTCCACAAGTTGGAGGGTCTTCACCAAATGCACCGAGCCACCAAGACTCGATGCCCAACTCCGAGGCACACACCACAACTCAATTGGTGGCTCCCGGCAATGTCTTCGTAGCTACCAAAGCTCTGAAGCAACAAGGTTGAGTCACACTCCACAATTGGAGGCTCCCAACAAATCCCGTGAGCCACCAAGACTCCGAGAAATCAACAACCGTCTAGGGTACCAACGTGCCCTAGAGGAACAAGCTCTAGGGCACCAAAGTACCCAAGAGAAACAAGCTTCTCAACTTCACTTTCCACGAATCACCGTGGAGAACTCAAACCGATGCAACTAATGCAATGGCAAGAACACACTAAGTGATCAAGTTCCTCCAACCCGAATCCAACCAAAGCAACTAATGCTTGGGAGGGATTAGAGAGGAAGAACAAAGGAGAAACACCAAGAAACTCCAAAGATCTAGATCCAAAGTGTTCCCCTCACTTAGAGGAGAAATCAATCGGTGGAAACGAGGATCTAGATCTCCTCTCTCTTTTCCCTCAAAAAGTAGCAAGAACTATTGGAGAGATTGAGAGATAACCAAGCTCAAGAGGGTCAACAATGGAGGGGAGAAATAGCTCAAGAAGTTGGCCAAAGGTTAGGGTTTATTTGGGGAAGAAGCCCCTTAAATAGGAGGCCAAAATATGGCCGTTGGAGCTGTTTTCGGGCAGCCAAAACAGGGCAGCCGGCCTGGAGGCCGGCCACCCCACAGAGCAGCCCGGCCTGGGAGCCGGCCTAGGCTGGCCTGGGGGCTGGCCACCCACCTGAGCCGGCCGGCCTTGGAGCCGGCCTAGGCTGGCCTGGGGGCTGGCCACCCACCCGGCGATACGAAAACTTCAATATCTTTTTCATCCGGACTCCGATTTCGATGATCTTGGGCTCGTTGGAATCGTCACAACGAGCACTACAAGATTATGCAGAGAAACATCATAGTCCATCATGTTTTCGATAAAACCAAATGAAGAAAGGTAAACCTTCTCATTTGCAAACCGGAAATGCAATATCTTCCACATACGAACTCCGTTTTCGATAATCTTGAACTCGTTGGAATCGTCACAACGAGCACTACAAGATTATGCAGAGAAACATCATTGTTCAAAAAGATATGGTAAAACCAAATGATGAAAGGTAAAACCTTTCTATTGAAAACCGGAAAACCATATCTTTTGCAAATGAAGTCCGAATGACATGAAACCACTTTTGTTGGAAAGAGGACGACAAATGCTATCCAATAACAAGTGAAAATATTGAAACCAAGCAAGGGATATTTTGCTAATAATTGGAAGAGTGAAACCTTCCACATAGATGGACTGGCAAAATCTCCAACACCGAAAACTCAATAGGAGACACATATGAGAACCGTTTTCGGTGATCTTGGCCTTGTCATGAAAAGCACGACAAGCACCAATACCACACCACGATAAGAGCCAAATAGGAACCAATAAAGATGATGCCAAGAATGCAAAGGTTTGAGCTCTCTACAACCGATACGCTAAAGCTCACTTGAGAGCCCCTCTTGATAGTACGGTTACCTATCCTAAAACCCGGTCTCCCAACTACACCGCGAGACCGGTAAAATAGAAACCCTATCAAGATCATACCTTTTCCTTGCGCATTCCACTTGAGCTAGATGATGACGATCTTGATCTACTCTCAAGTGGATCACCTTTCTTGATTGTGCTCCGCTTGGTGAAGACTCGCATATTGCTCCCCCATACACTAATATGGGAGAGACACTCTTTCGCATATCTTCACATGCCCTTATCTTGTATGTTGATCAACTTGCACTTAGCCTTGATCAACATATACTCTTCTTCTTTTAGCCTTGACTCCAACATATGGAGTTCAAGCATTCCTTATGGACCAACACTGCAAATATAACTCAAAGCACACATTAGTGCATAGAAATTGTCATTAATTACCAAAACAACACATGGGGGCAACCATGCTCTTTCACCATGTATATGCCGTACACGAGCTTCTGGTAGTGCGGATAGTTTTGCTTCGATTGCGAGAGCACTTCACTGAGGTAATAGATAGGCCGCTGCACCAGCTGCTGCCTGCCGGCTTCCTCTTGTTCCACAACCAAGACGACGCTGACGACTCGGTTGGAGGTGGCAATGTACAGGAGCATGGGTTCCTTCGGGGTTGGAGGAGCTAAAACGGGCACGGTGATGAGTGCGCGCTTGAGCTCGTCGAAGGCGACCTCGGCCGCTTCGTTCTAGACGAATCTGTCCGTCTTCTTCAACAGGTGATACAAAGGGAGAGCTTTCTCTCCAAGCCGGCTGATGAAGCGGCTGAGGGAGGCCAGACACCCGGTGAACTTCTGGATGTCCTTGACGTTCCTTGGTTGTCGCATGTTGTCGATGGCAGCAATCTTCTCCGGGTTGGCTTCGATTCCTCGCGCCGATATGAGGAAACCGAGCAGCTGTCCGGCTGGCACGCCGAACACGCACTTCTCCGGTTTGAGCTTCATCTGCAACCGTCGCAGGTTGTCGAATGTATCCTTGAGGTCATCGAGCAGGGTGCGCTTCTCCTTGGTTTTGATGACGATGTCGTCAACGTATGTGTGCGCGTTACGGCCGATTTGGTCGTGCAGGCATTTTTGCATGCATCATTGGTACGTCGCCCCTGCGTTCTTCAAGCCGAATGGCATGGTGGTGTAGCAGAACGGTCCGTAGGGGGTGATGAAGGCGGTATTGAGTTGATCGTCTGGGTTCAGTGGTATCTGGTGGTAGCCGGAGTAGGCGTCGAGGAGGGAGAGGAGGTCGCAGCCGGCCGTGGAGTCGATAACTTGGTCTATGCGTGGCAAGGCGAAGGGGTCCTTGGGGCAGACCTTGTTGAGGGGTGTGTAATCGATACACATTCTCCACTTCCCGTTCTTCTTGAGCACTAGGACTGGGTTGGATAACCACTCCGGATGTTGTACTTCCATGATAAAACCGGCTGCAAGCAGCCTAGCTATTTCTTCCCCTATTATCTTCCTCCTTTCTTCTGCGAAATGGCGTAAGGATTGTTTGACCGGCTTCGCGTCTGGCCGGACATGTAGAGAGTGCTCAGCGAGTTCCCTCGGTACACCAGGCATGTCTTTGGGGGACCATGCAAAGATGTCCCGATTCTCACGGAGGAACTCGATGAGCTCGCTTTCCTATTTGGGGTCCAGGTTCGCCCCCACGACGACGAACTTGGACTTGTCGTTTTCGTCGAAGTAGATCTTCTTGGTGTCTCGCGCCGCCTGGAAATTGGATTCGGTATCCGGCTTGGCCGACTCCGGAATCTCCAGATTCTCTTCGCTGGCCTTGCGCTTGAATTGCCGCATCTCCTCGTTGCAGACCAAGGTTTCAGCTACCTTCGCGCTGTCCGTGGCGCAGGCGATGGAGCGCTTGTAGTCCCCGGAAATGGTGATGATTCCGCGTGGACCTGGTAGCTTCATCTTGAGGTAGGCGTAGTGAGGTACCGCCATGAACTTGGCGAGTGCCGTCCGTCCTAGTATGGCATGGTAGGCGCTGGTATGGTCAACCACCTCGAAGGAGACGGTCTCGCGGCGATGGTTATCTTTGGTGCCGAATAGGATGTCAAGCCGGATGAGCCCCATGGAGGAGCTGACACGCCCTGGTACGATGTCGTGGAAGACCGTCCGGCTTGGCATCAGGCTGGACTCGGAGACGCCCAATTTTTCCAGCGTGTCACAGTAGAGTATGTTGATGCTGCTGCCTCCGTCGATGAGGACGCGTGAAAAGGTACATGCGTGCTTGGGGGAGATGAGCATGGGCTCCAGGACTAGAGCATAGCCGCCCGGGTTGGGCATCAGCTCCGGGTGGTCGCTGCGATCCCATGTGATTGCCTTTTCCGATCAGTTGAGATACTGGGGGACAGGAGGAACCATAGCGTTCACTTCCCTGAATCGCTCTCGCCGGCTTCGCTTGTCGTCGCGCTCGCTGACGAACACGATGTAGGTGACGTCCGGGTTCTGGTATTCGTCGCGATCTCTTGGCGGTGGAGACGGGAGACGTTCCCTCCTTTGGTCCTCGCGTTGGCGGTCGTCGCGGTTCCTGTCCTCACGCCGCCTGCCGTCACGCCTCCGGTCACCTCGTCCGGCTTCATCAGGGGGGGAGGTGGATCCCGTCGTTCGTACAGTGGTGGCCTTGGATGGCCGAGATTGCACTGCCTGACGGTGTGGTTGGCCGGCCGGTCACCATGATTCCGGCATGGCCGATCGAGCATAGACTCGTAGTTGTTCCTCGCTCTTGTCCAGCGCATGTCGCTGCTTGTCTTCATGAGGCGGTTATCGAAGCCGCCTGTCGACCTTGCTTCTGTGGTACCAACGACCTTGGACTCGACGCGGTCATCGGTAGACTTGCGCTTGCCGGACGCGTCAGAATCACGTCGAGTTGACCTTCCTTCTTGCGCTTCTGTCCGGCTTCTGCGTGTAGCCGGCTCTGCCGTGATGATCCTACCGGCTTCGTCGAGCCGGATCGGGTTCGTCATGGCCGCGTCGGCGGTGGCGTACTCATCAGCGATGGCCATGAGGTGCGCCATGGTCTTCGGGTTTTTCCACAGGAGTTTGTGCCGAAGTAGAGTCTGATCCCGACAGCCTTGGATGAAGTACTGGACGGCTTGGAATTCTGGGATCCCCTCGCAGGAGTTGCGCAAGCCGGTCCATCGGGTGAGATAAGCGCGGTCCGACTCGTCCTCCTTCTGCTTGCACATCGCTAGCAGTTGCGCGTTGCCTGGGCACAGGTAGGTGCCGGTGAAGTTGCGGTTGAACACTTCCTCGAAGTCCAGCCAGCTGTTGACGCTTTCAGCCGGAAGGCTGTTCAACCAGGTTCGAGCCGATCCTTGGAGCATGAGCGACACGTTGCGCACGGCCACCCGCTTGTTGCCGCCTGCGATGCTGACCGCCGTGACGTAGTCGGCCAGCCAGTCCTCCGGCTTGGCGGTGCCGTTGTACTTGGGCGTGTCCCTGGGGAGCGTGAATCCCTTCGGGAATTGCTGTGTCCGGATGCGAGGTCCGAAGCAGCGATGAGCAGCGACGTCTTCCTCTTCAATAATGCTTGACGCCTTGAGCGAGTCGATGCGTCCGCGAGCGTCGTTGCCGGTTTCGGGTCCCAGTGGTCCCAGGCGCTGGTCGATGGTGACCTTGTGGCCAATTCGTTCCTTGACGCTACAGCCGGCTCGTGATTCGTTGCGGTCGCCATCATCATGTTGTCCAGCCGGATCATGGCCGTGGTCTCGAGGGCGTGAACTTGCGCTTGTCCTTCGGCCTGCCGCGGCTTGTAGATGAAGCCTCATAGCCTTGCTTGGATTTGCCGGCTGCGTCGTAGCCTGGCGGTGGGTCGTGGAGTGCCAAGGCCTTGCTCGCAGTAGGCTCAGTTTCACGTTGTTGCCGGTTGGCCATGGCGATGAGCTCTTGAACCCGGCGCATCTGTTGACGCAGCTCCTCGCCTTGAAGGTGTGGAAGTTCCGCAGCTGCTGCCTCCGCGGCCTTCATGTTTTGAGCCGGACAACTATACTCTGGCTGGACGATGTCGGAGTTCTCATGCGGCTGTCCGACACAGTTTAAAGCTCCGCCGAGGTCTCCTCCTTTGCGCCTGACTTCATTCAGCTTGTCCGTATTGCCTCTTGCCGGCTCGAAGCCATGGACGGTGTTGTACTCGCGCATCATGGCGTTGAGTCAGCGCTGCGTCGAGGCGAGGTGGAGTGCCTTGTCGTACATCTGTTGGCGCATCTTCTCAAGCTCGGCCGCTGCCCTGGTCGGGTCCGCACTCGGCGCGATGGGAGTGCTCAGTAGCTCGAAATCCGCCTCGAGGTTGCGTTGGAAGCGCGAAGGTCCGCCAGCTTCATGAACAGTTTTGGTGATGTCATCTCCCGCAGCCGCGTGCTCGACCATGTGCACCTCGGCGTAGACGTTGAGCTTGGTGTCATCGCGGTCCGCGTTTCCGGAGTCGAGGCGATCAGAGGAGGTGTCGTGATCGCGGATGCTGGCGTCGAAGATCGAAGGAGCCAAACACGAGTAGACCTCCTCCGGGTATTCCTTGGCAGCGACGGCGACGTAGACGGGGAAATCGCCAAAGGTGACGACGACGCCTCCGCTGATGAAGCCCACATCGGCGAAGCTCATGGTGTTGTCGACGACGCACCTGATGGAGCCGATGGAGAGCACGAGGCCGGAGACGACGCGCTGATCATCAACAGTCCGGGATACCGCGCAGAACATGACTCCGCTCGTCGCTAGCCCCACGGTGGGCGCCAAATGTCGTGGTGGATTGCACGGCATACCCATCGGAGATGATGAAGATTGTGGGACAAGGCAACGATGGTGTTCGCGCGGGATTGGGTAGTAAGCACGCAAACACACGCGATGTACCCAAGTTCAGGGCCCTCTTGTGGAGGCAACACCCCTACGTCCTGCTCTTCTTGTTTCTATTGCACGACCACACCAATCGGGCTACAAGGGTGCTCCTGGAGCTGTTTCGGGTGGCGGCCGGCTGGAGCTGTCTAGCCGGCTGGAGATGGAAGAAGATGATGTTGTGTGTACGTAGAAAGCATGCCCCTCGCAGGAGGCTCTAGCCCGCTTTATATAGGCAGCGGGTTAGGGTTTTGGGGTTACAATGAAATTACATAGTTGCCCCTATGACATCATCTACGGTACCGACCGACTGGAGCTAGCCATCATGACACTGTACAGGAAACGCCCGACAGAAGGTACTGAGGCGACGGTTGCGTGAGGCTGACCCACCGGTACGGACTGGTCGGTTGGTAGATCCGACTGACCCAAGCCGACTGCCCCTAGCCGGATGGAGGCGCCTTCACGCCAAGCCGGATCCGGCTTGACCTGATCGGCTTGAACAGTTTTAGAGAGTGAGTGTCTTTTGGATATATGGGGATCATTTTCCCGACAGGACGGCGGCGGGATCTCCTCGATGGTGGAGATGGGAGGCGAAGCGCGCCGGATCACGGCCCGAACGAACAGAGATCGCCGAGATGGGTGAAGCTCGCGTCGGATTTTGGATCGAGCGTCAGCTGGGGTTCAAAGAGGTACGGGCGGACGGGCCTTTTTTTTAACTTTTTCTCTGGAAGGACGGGGATAGCGCGACGAAGGGTAAACATCTCGAGGGCAAGTCGGACGAAGCGTATGGTGCAACACAGAATTCTCTATATTTTTTCAAAATTATTAGGGGATAAAAAACAGGCCACCGTAGCATATAAAAAACAGGCTCCCGCGACCCCGACCTGGTGAGGTTCCGTTCTTCCAATTTGGATCTGCAGATTCTGATTTCTGATCAACCCATGGCTCGGTGTCTCTTGCCAATTGACCTGCAGTACTGGGAGGAACACACCTCCTTTTCCGATCCTCCAGCCATGTCTCCGGCCACCTCAGCCGCGACGGCGGAGCGGAAGCGCAAAGGTGCATCCGTTCGCCCACGCACCGGCTGCAAGCGCCGTCGGACCCCCGCGTCGGCGCAGGAGGAGGAGGCGAGCGGCTGGGCATCGCTCCCTGCCGACATGGCCCGCCTCGTCGCCGGGCGGCTGCTGGCCGAGGACGTGGTGGACTACCTCGCGTTCCGCGCCGTCTGCTCCGGCTGGCGCGCCAGCACGTCCACACCGGACCGTGACTCCGCCATGAGACACCCGCACTTCCGCCCGCGCGGCTGGGTCGCGCTCTGCGACGGCGACGCGGCGCCCCTGGACGGCGGCTGCTGCTGCGAGATCGCCTTCTTCCACACGCGCACGGCGCGCCGCCTGCGCGTCCGCCTCCCCGAGCTCCGGGGCCACAGGGTCGTCGGCTTCACTGACGGCCTCGTCATCCTCCTCCACAAGCGCAAGACGACCGTCCGCGTGCTCCACCCCTTCACGCGCCACATGGTCGACCTCCCGCCCCTCGCCCCCGCCTTCCACAAGGACCGAGGATCTCTGCTCCACATGAGGGCCCTCGTCTGCTCTTCACCCTCGGCCCCCTTTTCTGTGGTTGCCCATTTCCCCTGGAAACCCACGGAGCTGTGGACGCAGCCTGGCCGCGTGGACTGGAAGGTCATCGGCTGCGACCTGGAGATTTGGAACTTCTTGCCCTTCCAAGGCATGCTCTTCGCCACCGTGATGTCGACGAATGAGATCGTCATGGTCTACCCTCCACTCAAATTCCCCATCGCCTACGCTCCGGGCTCATTGGCCGCCGCCGACCAGGAGATATGGTGCGAGTACCTTGTGGAGCTCGCCGGGCGTATGATGCTCGTGGTGCAACACACAGCCGCGGAGGTTGGGCTATGCGCCTTCAAGATCTTCGAGGTGGACATCCGCGGCCAGAAGCTGCTGCCGATCAGCAGTCTCGGCGACCATGCTCTGTTCATCCACATGGACCGATGCCTGTGTGTCCCAACCGTGAACCTGCCATCTATCTGCAGCAACTCCGTCTATTTCACTCTGAAGAACTGCCCCGTCGCGATGCAATCTCTCTCGACCGGTATGTCCGAGGACCTATCTGCACTGTGCCAGATACACGACATGAAGAAGAGGATACGCCCGTCCGTGCGACCCTTCACCATTGCTGACCATCTTTTTACGTATTGCCATCATTTGGTGTGGGCAAGGGGACTCATGTTTCATGAGTACCACCGCATACCAGAATGTTTTGAGGATCTGCACAAGAAAATAAACGCACATACTTCTCCGCTGCGGATTCCACGAGCTGTAGCAGGAGCTGCAAAGTCCAAACTTTGTCATCATAATTAAGTTACTTGTGTGTAGAGAGACTTCTTTTTGGGTTCTTGTCTTTATAATGAAGAATTATTATTATGTTTTGTGCTTGAATTCTTCCCCACCTGTTAATTTATCTCATTGAACCCAACGTTCTCAATGAAGGGGAATCATCTGGCAGCCTTGAGGATTATTTTGTTTAACTGCCACTGGTTTGTACTTTGAGCTCTCTTGTTGTAAGAAATCTATGACCAAGGTCCAGTTTTTAATTGCTAAATCACCGTTCTGACTGCACCAAGTGCTTTATCTGATTTGATATCTGTACCACAGTTGATTTTTGTGAGTCGCATGAAAACATTTGGTGTGCAGGAATCTAGATACCCGGTGTCGCATTGGTAATAATCATGACTGAAAAAGTAAAGGCTTATCCAATAGTTCTGCACTTCACCAATGCTCCTCCGAATGGATAACCGAGGAAAATTATAGATATCACCTTTCTTTTTTTAAAGTTAATCGACGCTTTTTTATAAGGAAATCTCAACCAGTGAAATCAACTTCTCGAGTCATCACCAGTTCTTTCAGTGAAATATAATGAAGTAGAAACGAAGTAAAGAAGTCTTTCCTAGATCGTGGTAAAGAATATCTATTCTTAGTGGAAAAGCCTCTTTCATACAAATCTAGGCCATACTTCACTAAAATCAGCCCACCTGCAGTGCAAACTGTTTTTAAGACCATATTTAAAAGCTCTGAGTTGTGCACGACACGTGCTAGGCACCTTTTAAAGCTCTTGTTGTAAGGAAGTACCCTATCATCAGTTGTTGAGCAATGTAAAACCTACTAAAATAGGCTTAAAGAAATATAGTAATATTTGTAGAAAGAACATTGGGGAGGCGTTTTGTCTCCAGGTGGATATGCACCTGATATTTGAAATAAAATGTTTTGAAATGTTGAAAAAATTGCAAAAAAATATCACGCATCGATCTTGATATCTTATGTGTTTACGAAGTCATTTCACAGAAAGCGATATTTTTTGTGTCCTAGTATGTAAAAAAAACAAAAATTTGTGCTAAAATAGAGCTTTTCACGAGATATTTTTTTGGTCTTTTTCACACAAACTACAAAAAATATCGATTGTTCAAGAAATGACTTTGTGCACACATAGGATGTCCATATCTATGCGCAGTCATTTTTTTGAATTTTTTCGACATTTCACAATCTAGAGTGCCAAAGTAGATTTAGGAGAGAACATATGATATATTCTTTTTTTATCACCACCACCTTTCTTCTTCCACAGCCATTCTTCTCCCTGACCGATTGCCTCACTCACACGTGGCGACACCCAACCCTAACCTCCAAACATAATCCTGTCATAACCGACTCCACCTGGATGTTCATTGAAGGCTGGAGTTGACTTCCGTGCTAAGAAACAAACATGCCATTGTGTTGTATCACAAATTCTTTTTTTTTGCAGTGGAACAAGAACTTCATTACTTAATCAGCGGAATTACAATCATGGGTAATACAATCAGCTAAGAAGTCTGGGATGTAGTTCACCCATAGACATCGCCTCCTAGAGGGACTACCCCTTTTGCAACATAAATGAGCTAAAACATTTGCTTCCCTACCCACAAAAGCCAAACTAAAGTTACTGAAATTTTCACTAAGCTCTTGAATATCTTGGATGATGGATGCAGCCTCAGATTTATCAAAGGCACCCGACTTCCATAGCTTTACGACCTGTTCAGCAGCACTCTCAATGATTACATCTCTGAACCCTAGGTCATTAGCAAGTTGAACACCATCACGGACAGCTAAGATCTCCATCGTCATGGCATCAGCAGCAGCTGGGTACCATAAGGCTTGTGCTCTGATTAAGCTCCCTGTATAATCACGGATACCAACCCCTGTGCTGCCTTGGTTCAACGCTTCATCAAAAGATGCATCCACATTAACCTTCATCGCATCAGTATCAGGAGGTTTCCACCGTTCCTTAATCTTCAATTTGGGTTTTTTCTCCAATCCTGCTTTTTTCAGATCAGCCACGGTATCGAGAGTCCACTTAATTGATTGAAGAATAGATCTGCCTTTATCACCATGCCTCTTTGTATTACGTTCAGCCCAAACAGCATATGAACCGCACAAAATTACACAAAGTTGATCTTCTGTCAATTCCTTGGACTCTATCATATCCATTGCCCAAAAATTAGGATGCAAGTTAGGGACTTTTGTTCCTGTCAAACTTTGGAGCTCAGTCCAAAATAATTTAGCCCAAGTGCACTCAAATAAAGCATGCTTGATGGATTCATCAACCCCACAGAACTCACAAAACGGAATTTTCTCAATATGTCTATTCCGCAATATCGATCTGACCGGGATGAACTCATGGATCACTCTCCACCAGAAGTTACGTACCTTCGGGGGCGTTGGCACTTTCCACAGTTTCTTCCAAACCGGATTGTGCCTTCCATGTGATGATGCTACGCTCACACTTTCACGTCTACGAGTAGACAACAATTTGTATGCCGACCGCACTGTGAAATACCCATTCTTTTCTGGTTGCCAAGCCCAACTATCATCAAAATTTCTGCCTATAGGTATCGTGCTGATAGCCCTCACATCTGGTGGAATAAAATTCTCCTCCATGGCCGTCAAATCCCATGCCCCTGTATTTATGTCAATAAGCTCTTCAACACGACTGACTGTGGCTGTAGCTTTTTTCACAATAGGCTTTCTACTATGATTTAGAGGTATCCAAGGATCATTCCACGGATTGACACTTGACCCGTCACCAATTCTTTTAATCATACCCTCCTTCAAAGCTTCTCTTCCATGAAGAATAGCTCTCCATGTCTGTGAAGAATTTTTCTTCTTTCTGGCCGACATGAAGTCACCATCATGAAAATATTTTCCTTTCAGGACCTTTGCGCACAGAGAATCAGGCTTTACGAGTAAACGCCATCCTTGCTTGGCCAGCATTGCTTGGTTGAATAACTCAAAATCTCTAAAACCCATTCCCCCTTCATTTTTTGGTATAGCTACTTCCGACCACTTCCTCCAGTGCATCTTCCTTTTTTCGTCATCCCCTCCCCACCAAAATCTAGCAACAATATTGGTTAATTTTTTGCACATCTTCTTTGACAAACGAAAGCATCCCATAGTGTAAGTGGGAATTGCTTGACAAACAACTTTAACAAGGATTTCTCTTCCTGCACCACTAAGCATTTTTGGTGGACAGCCACGGATCACCTTTTTAATCCCTGTAACAATGTGCTCGAATTGATCATCAGTAGATCTTCCTAGAGCCGTAGGGAGGCCAAGGTACTTCTCGATCAACGCTTCAGTATTAATACCTGAGGCTGCATGCACTGCTCCTTTAGTCTCATCGTCACAATTGGAGCTAAAGAAAATAGCAGACTTCTCCTTGTTGACTAGCTGTCCAGAACCAACTCTGTATTGTTCCAAAATATTTTGTATCCTCAGTGCACCTTGTTCAGAGGCTTGGGTAAAGACCAAACAATCGTCTGCAAATAACAGGTGGGACAGCCACGGAGCATGTATTCCCACTCTGATTCCTTTAGCTAAATGTGCAGGGCCAATACGCTTAAACAAACTTGTTAGTCCCTCTCCACATAACAAAAATAAATAAGGTGAAATTGGATCACCTTGTCTAATACCTCTCGTGGGAATGAAGGCCTCCGAGAGATTGCCGTTTACACGAACTGAGAGAGATACCGATTGCACACATGTCATTATTCTATCAATCCATACAGCGGCGAAACCCATCTTCTCCATCACTTTCCGCAAATATGACCATTCAACCCGGTCATACGCCTTTGCCATATCAAGCTTAATCGCACGAGCACTAGACTTACCCTTTTTCCTTTTCAGATAGTGAATACACTCATATGTAGTCAACACGTTGTCAGTAATTAAACGACCTGGCACGAAAGCACTTTGCTCTTGAGAAATAATGTCATACGCCTTTGCCATATCAAGCTTAATCGCACGAGCACTAGACTTACCCTTTTTCCTTTTCAGATAGTGAATACACTCATATGTAGTCAACACGTTGTCAGTAATTAAACGACCTGGCACAAAAGCACTTTGCTCTTGAGAAATAATTTTCTCCAAAACTGGACGTAGCCGAAGAGCTAGTACTTTGGATAATATCTTATACAAGACATTACAAAGTGCAATCGGTCTGAACTGCTTCATTTCTTGTGGACATTTCACTTTCGGTATAAGAACCAAAATAGTGTCATTTATACCATCTGGTAATACTCCTGTTTCAAAGAACCTCCTGACACTCGCACATATGGATCTTTTCAAGATATGCCAATGTCGTATATAAAAGCCCGCTGTGAACCTGTCTGGACCAGGAGACTTATTAGGATGCATCATAAACAAAGCTCTCTCCACTTCCATGTCAGAGATGGGCGCACATAAATTTGCATTCGTCTCGTCATCTACTCTATGATCTATCCAGTCTGTTACCACACTCGGATTTGTATCAAGATCTGCAGTAAATAATGTATGGTAGAAGGACGAAGCAGCTTCTTCAAGTTGTCGTTGTTCTGTCACCGTGCGTCCATCATCAAGTTTAAGAGACTTGATTTTATTTATTCGACTCCTCTCTCTCGCCTTGGCATGAAAAAAGGAAGTATTACGATCACCCTCCTTCAGCCACTGAATACGGGATCGTTGTCTAGCCATTGTTTCCTCTCTTGCCAATAGCTCCGAAATTCTGTTCATTAAACTTTTTTCTTCTCGACTCGGTCCAGACCAAAGTGAGTTTGCACGTACACCTTCTAATCTTTTCCTCATATTTTTCAACTGCTTTTGAACTGAACCGAACTCATCCCTGCTCCATGTTTTCAGCTTTATTCTAACCAAGTTCAGAGAATCAGCCACCGCTCCCAGATCACCTTCAACCGGGACCCAAGCCCTCTCAATAATCTCAGAATATTGGCTATGCCTTGACCATGCATTCTCATACCGAAATGGCCGAGAGCCACCATTATCATCAGTCCAATTAGAGCGTTTAATTGCTATAAGAATAGCACAATGATCAGATTCAGTGGTCTGCACATGTGTCACTGAGCTGTTGTCATAGAGTTGCAAGAAATTATCATCTGCCAGTGCCCCGATCCAACCGAACCTTGATATTCCTGTCCAGGTGTTGTCTATTATCCCATGTGTAAGGAAGCCCAATAACCCGAGATCTGTAAAATTACAGAAGTCTACTGCCTCACGGAAACCTTCCATCATCCACTCCTCTCTGCGTAAACCTCCAAACTGCTCATTAGCATCGAGGATCTCGTTAAAATCGCCTCCACAAATCCAAGGTTTATCATATTCCGCTCTCAAAAATTTAAGCAACTCCCAACTCCTCTTCCTTTTAGTTCTAACCGGTTCGCCATAAAACCCGGTAAATCTCCACTCTACTTCTCCCAAGCAATCATTAGAAATCATCACATCAATGTGGTTATTGCTAAAAGTATTTAGTTTAACCACCGAGTCTTGATTCCAGTAACTAGACCCCCACTCAAACCATCCGAGCTTACTCCAAACGCATTGGAGAATCCGAACCTGAGTCTCAAATCTTGGGCTCTCTTGTCTGAGCACTTTGTTTCCGAGAGAAAAACCAGTGCCGGACTATGTAACCTTATAAGGTTACAAATATCACGAACTGACTCGGGGCGTCCACTGCCCCGACAATTCAGACTTAGTATATTCATTGTTGATCAATCACCAAAACCACTCCACAATCACGTCAGATCTTCTTCCAGCCAAAAATAGACTGACTAATCGCAGCTCCTCGGAACCAATTTGCGGAACCACACCCAATCTCGAAAAAAACTCTGAACCTCACCACCAGACGGATCCGGGGAGGGCGAAAAACTCAACCACAGGACAAGATCCAGGGAGAAGAAGAGGACCCTAAACGGGGAAGTGCCAGACGGAGGCGGCCGTCACGACCTAGGTAGCCCTGGAATCGCCATCGCGAGAGAAAAACGTTTCATCGATGGATGGATTGATGCGTGCATGGAGTACTCACTTTCGTTGTATCACAAATTCACAATGCAAAGCTAACAACTAAGAACTTATAATAGCCACCAGCCCACCACAAACGGGTGCGATTCATCGGGTGGTAGCAAACCCATAGATAGCTGGTCCATGTAGACGACAAACCACAATATATATGTATATATGAGTACTGGGCCATTAATTTGGCCTCAGTTCTTATTTCAGTTCCTCATACTTTCACACTTGTCATAGATTCATAGCTATTGTGCCAAGTTTGGAGGAGATGGTTTTCTCTTCTTCTTCTTGGGCTCCCGAATTGGAAGACGCAGCTGTTTGTCTTGCTTCTTGATCGCCGCCTTCAAATCGTCTAGACAATCAGGTATGTACTGATGCTCATGAAACATGAGCCCTCTTGACCTACAATGTATATATAAGACAGTACACAAATTAAATTAAGGCTAGCTTGATGGTGAAGCCATGATCCATGCTACCTAGCTAGAAGAGTAGTACGTAGTACAAGGCAAAGGCAGTGCTTCTTACCACTCAAGATGATTGCAGTATGTGATTAGATGATCGACAATGGTGAAGGGCCGCACGGAGCGCAAGGCCGCGAACCATTCGTGGCCGGCGGGGCCACCGCCGAGAGAGAACAGCTCGACACCCCATTTAGAGGAGCAGTAGACAGAGTTTTCTCTGATGGAGGGCAGGTCCTTGACCGAGACGGACAGGCACCTGTCGCTGCCGACGATGAGCGCGCGATCCCCAATGCCGATCACCGGTTCCAGCCGCCGGCGGTCGAGGTCCACCTCGAAGACCTTGCAGGAGAAGGAGGTGTGGATCGTCGGCGTCCAGACGGTGTGCCGGACGACGAGCAACATGCGGCCGTCGGACTCGACGAGGAAGTAGTGGCACGATGACGGCACGCCGAGCGAGTCTGGGATAGGGGTGTCCAGCGGGAAGGTATTCTTGGCGGTGGGAGGGTAGACCTGGAGGATGTTGGTGGAGGTCTTGGTGGTGGCGTAGAGGCGGCCGCGGAAGGCGAGGACGCTCTGGAGGTCGATGTCGGGGATGACGGCGTCCCAGGCGGCGGCGCCCGGCTTGGCAAAGAATACGGCGCGCGTGTCCGGGAACCAGGCCACGACAGCGTCAATGGCGGAGGCTGTGGAGGAGGCGGGTGTGGTGAGGACGGCGGCGTTCATGCGGAGGAACGAGCAACGTCTCCCTCCCACGAAGAGGAAGGTGGGGGCGATGTTGGGGAGGTCGAGCAGGACGTTGCTGGCGCGAGGGAGGAAGGGGTGAACGACGCGGACGTAGGCGAAGCGCTTGTGGAGGAGGACGAGGAGGCCGGAGCTGAACGCGACGACCCTGTGGCCGCGGAGGCCGGGGAGGTGGACGCGGAGGCGGCGGCTGGTGGAGGGTTTGAAGAAGGAGACCTCGTGGACGTCGTCCGGGCGCTCCGCGTCGCCGTCGCAGAGCGCGACCCAGCCGCGCGGGCGGAGGTGGTGGTGGCCGGCGCCGAGGACGTGGGAGTCCGTGCTGGCGCGCCAGACGGAGCAGGTGGCGCGGAGGCTGATGTAGTCGACCACGTCTCCGCCGGCGATCAGCACTCGCTCGGCGACGAGGCGGACTATGTCGCCCGGGAGCGACGCCCAGCCGCCGACATCCTCGGTGCCGTTCCTCCGGCGCCTGCGGCTTTGGCCTGGTGGTCGGACCGATCTACGCCTCGGCCTTTTTGCTTTCCCTGCCGCGCTCGCCGGCGCAGTTGTCGTGGTCTTCATCGCCATCGCCATCGCCACCGCCACCGTGGTTTGGGCGATCGGAGCCGCTGCGGGAGCAAAGGGCGGCGGTGCGTTGTTCTCCATGGATACGATCTTCGACTATGCCCTAGACTCCTAGAGTCGTCGTAGCTAGTACACGATGAAGTCCCTTGGGAGTCTTGTTGCGATCCGTTTATGTTTACCGGCCTAAATAGCCGGGTGCGGTGGGGTGGGTGACTGCGGTGGGGCGGGAAGAGGGGGAGATCGAGGGGGAAGAGGAGAGGGGTCAGAGGAGGGGAGAGGCCAGAGGATGGGAAAGAGAGAGAGGGGGGGACGGAGGGGAGAGGGGAGAGGCGTGCGACTTGCGAGATACGTCTGTTCGAGACGGGATGGCCACACCACACGGCTCGGTTCCCAGGCCAACGCAACACGAGCCAACAACTGCCATCGCCCGGATCTTCTGTTTTAGCTACGTATTAGCTGATTGCTTGAGCTGTGCATAAAATATCCACAAATAAAAAACACACAAATATATGAAGATAAAAGTCAAGTTTGCCCACCAAGTTCGGAGAACAAATGTTGAAAATATGGGCTAGAAGCAATCGTGTATTGATGATATCTTAGTGTATTCATTGCATTACTATTTAATTATCCTTAAACATTTTCAATAATATGCATCATCGACTATGTGGTTTGATTGTGAAACTGTATATTGTATGATACTTTTCTAGTTGCCCCTGATACTTGACTAGTGTACGACCTGGTGGCTAATGACTCGGTTTCACTTGACAAGGACATGGTGTTATCAATCCGACAATACAGATATTGGTAAAATAGTTTACAGAATCGGACATACCCATTTTGAGACACAATGAGTGTCGGGGATGTAACCCCGGGTACCTTAGAGTTGGTAGTCTATTTGTACAGTAGAAGGAAAAACAGCAAGCAAATACATATATAAGATAAAGGGAAAGCAGAAGAAGGTAGCCTGGGCCGACATTGGCACGGCCCAGGCCGACATACCAATCACCGTACCGACATAAACCTATGTCGGATTCCCTAACCCGGTTGGGCTGATTCTCCATTACCGACATCCCCCGCGGGCCTTAACCTCCGCACCAGTTCCTCGGTACGTCTTCTCGCCAGACCGACATAGGCGTATGTCGGTAGCACCACTCCCGGGTCGGCCCACCTAGGCCACTCATCCGGCCGGGCCGGCGCCCGGGTCACCAGGCCGGGTGATCGCTACTACCTCGGCACGCCCCAGATCTCATTCGACCGACACCCATGGGCTACTTCTTCGACCGACGCTCAGCCTGCCGAGATATCCCAGGCCGGCATAGTATATGTCGGCTGGCCAGACTATGTCGGTTCTCCTCATCCACTACTCTCCATCCATGCCGGGTCCTGGGACGCTCCTAGCTCGGACCGGCATCGTCCGCTGACCAGGCAGACAGATATTCCCAGGAGATAAAAGCAAAGGATAAGATGACGAAGACAAGGACAGAGCAGCGTGGCTACAGTGCCTATGATGTGACGACAGTACGCCTCCATGACGCGTGCGCAGTACGGACAAGACCCCAGTAGTCATTCCATGTATAGTGCTTGTGGGCTCCATATGTCCCCTGGGCTCCCCTTTATAAGGAGCACTAGGGGTAGCGAACAAGGGGGAGAGGCCGGCCGGGGCTCATTTCCCCTGCTCCCTTGCGAGCCTTCTTCCTCCTCTAGAAAGACAGCTCTAGGAGCAACCTTGTAGCTCTCATATACAACATCATATACAAAACAGACAAGCAGGAGTAGGGGTTTTACCTCCTCACGAGGGCCCCGAACCTGGGTAAACCGTGTGTGTGCTTCACCTTCTGTGCGTATTCCTGCGCATAATCCCTCCCCGAATCCTCTAGCGTCCATCGGCCCCAAACTTAAGCGCCCACCGTGGGGCTGGTAGTGGCGCTTGCTGGATCAAATTCGGACGGGACCTTCTTCATCAACTCCGGCGAGCTCCGCGGGCTGGGTTCCGCGGTTCGGCTCTCGGGGCAGCTTCATCAACCTCATCATCATCGATGCCTGTGCGGCGCTTTTCGCCGTCCCCCGTGAGGCTCGGAGGCTTGACATCGACACGGCCTCCACGCACTTACGCCTTCGTCACCAGCACCGTGCCAGCACCCGGGGACTGCAGCGTCCGTGCCGTCTCTCCCGCTCAGCCCGGTGGTTCTACATCGACTCTGTCACCGTTGTCCGGCCCTGTGTCGGCCGCGTCCATGCGTGTCTAGGCGCGCACTGCATCCGTGCACGCCTGCGGGCGGCGGTCCGAATCAGAGGTAGGACGGCCACCGAAGGATGTGGCATCGTAGCCGAGTAAAGTAGAGAAGCTATAGAGAAAAGCTTGTGTCGGCTTTGAAACACAGGCCAAGTTAATGAATAGAAGAAAAGAAGAAAGATGGATCCCGACGGGTTAGAGTGTGTCGGTTGAAAAGAGTCAGTTACCGAGATAGAAAGGCCAGCAGTATCATGTCGGGCGTTACATGTATGTCGGCTGAGTGAGCACGCCGAGTAAAAGAAGGGCTCAAATTGAGTCATGCGCCGATATAAAAGCCTAGCCGAGTAAGATGTTATCTCGGCTGAGTTTTGAGGCACCGACATAAGTATCATGTCGGCTGGAACTTGACCAGCTGAGCTAGCTGGGCCAAGATAAAAGCTGGCATATAGCTGCCGAGATAAAATTGCCGACATAGGCCGTATGTCGGCCAAAGGGAAATCTGGCATGCTGTTGCCAGAAAAGGTCTACCGAGTCTGGTGCGTGTCGGCACTGTTTGGGTAGCCAATGCAAGCCTCGCTCGTCTTCGACTCTGTTTGGACGCCCGGGCCTAACCTACGCTTCTCCGTTCAAGCCCGCATCAACAATGCAATGTAAGTACTTACCATGTACGCTTTTGCACCAAGCATAAGAGGTTAACCTTGAAAGTTACTCGGGGATTTCCCCTTCGTATTTTGCTTAGATGTTTTCCCCGGGAACAAGATGTCTTGACCCGGGGACTGGCCGGCCAGTCAGCTTTATGTTTTCTCCTAGATAAGAAAAGTAACTTGGGGACTCGGTTGAGACCGAGTCAACATCTTCATGCATAGTTTTGATGCTAGAGTTAATTTCATCGGGTAATAGAGCTGTTGTTGAGGTTAAATACTCATTATAAATATGCTTGGACTAACACTGTTTGAAGGTATCGGTATTACTGAATGAGAATTCATCACCTAGATCATGGTTATATCAGTTATCTCGGATCGCCCAAATATATCACGGTATCCCAGGATCTATCTCAAATCACCATCTATGTCGGTCAGCCAAAGTATCATGACATCACCAGCTATCTCCGATCGCCGATTGTGTCGGCTTGCCAAGTATCACGGCACCATCCGTTATTTCATATCACCAAGTATCTCGGCATCGATAAGTACGTCGGATCGCCACATATCTCGGTTCACCATGTATGCCGGCAAGGCCGGTGGACTTCATGTCCGGAATGCCAGCAAAAATCTGGTGGACTCCGCGTCTATAAACCGACATAGCCAATGTTGGCTCCATTCCGAATCAAAACGCAAAGGCAAAAGAGTTAAAGCCTATACGCGTGCCTGGTATCCCCATGAAGGCAAACCACTGAAAGGCGGCGTAAACGCAAAGGCAAAAGAGTTAAAGCCTATACGCGTGCCTGCTATGCCCATGATGGCAAAAGGCCAATTCAGCCGATGTAGGCTATATGTCGGTCCAGCTCGTGCTGCCGACATACGACTTCGGTAATGCCCAAGAAGGCTAAAAACCGGTATATGATGATGCCCACGCAGGCTATATGTCGGTCCAGCTCATGCTGTTGACATACGACTTCGGTAATGCCCAAGAAGGCTAAAAACCGGTATATGATGATGCCCACGCAGGCTATATGTCGGTCCAGCTCATGCTGCCGACATACGACTTCAGTAATGCCCAGGAAGGCTAAAAACCGGTATATGATAATGCCCACGCAGGCTATATGTCGGTCCAGCTCATGCTGTTGACATACGACTTTGATAACACCCGAGTTGGCTATAAACCAACATATGACAATGGTCATAAAGGCTATATGTCAATTCAGCCCACACAGGCAATATATATACACCAACGTAGCCCATGAAGGCTAAGTGCTGATGAGACCTTGCCCAGATTGGCTATATAGTTGTTCAAGCCCATGCAGGCTATGTTTCGATATCAACTCTGTGATACCTAAATTGGATAGCCTATGTGGGAATCGTAGGGACTACTGTCGGGGATGTAACCCCGGGTACCTCAGAGTTGGTAGTCTATTTGTACAGTAGAAGGAAGAAACAGCAAGCAAATACATATGAGATAAAGGGAAAGCAGAAGAAGGTAGCCTGGGCCGACATTGGCACGGCCCAGGCCGACATACCAATCACCGTACCGACATAAACCTATGTCGGATTCCCTAACCCGGTTGGGCTGATTCTCCATTACCGACATCCCCCGCGGGCCTTAACCTCCACACCAGTTCCTCTGTACGTCTTCTCGCCAGGCCGACATAGGCGTATGTCGGCAGCACCACTCCCGGGTCGGCCCACCTAGGCCACTCATCCGGCCGGGCCGGCGCCCGGGTCACCAGGCCGGGTGATCGCTACTACCTCGGCACGCCCCAGATCTCCTTCGACCGACACCCCTGGGCTACCTCTCCGACCGACGCTCAGCCTGCCGAGATATCCCAGGCCGGCATAGTATATGTCGGCTGGCCAGACTATGTCGGTTCTCCTCATCCACTACTCTCCATCCATGCCGGGTCATAGGACGCTCCTAGCTCGGACCGGCATCGTCCGCTGACCAGGTGATGCATCTAAAATGCATACATGAACTTTGCACTATAATAGTTATATTCCATTCATATTTGCATCATATAAGGGGTATATTACTGTTATTTAATGATTTTTGGTAATTTATAATGATTTCCCCTTTATATGGAATTAATCCTGCGCAGGCAGAAAACCCATATTTCTTTCTTTATTTGTTTCAGGACCTTAACGACGTCATAATGAGCTATAAATTTAGGGGAGTCATTATTTTGGAAGGAGAAGATTTAGGAGCAAAAGAAGTCAATGAACGGAGGCCGGAGGACCAAAAGGGGGGGGGTCCCACGTGGCTACAGTACCATGCCGCATGGGCCCATCCAATTTGGCCCTCGTGGCCCCGTTTGCATCAATCCTTCGGAAAGAAGCATCCTCGTGACCTAAAAACGCCTATATAAAAGGTCCCTCGACGTTTTCCAGAGGGAGGCGGCGGAGAAACACAAAACCAGAAACAGAGAGGCAGAAGGCTGCCGCCGGAGAAGATCGGAGGGGGGAAACGCCACCGGAATCCACCTCCGGAGGGCTCCACCCCCCTCCGGCGTGTTCATCATCAACATCTACAACAAGATCATCTCCATCTCCCCCAATGACATCTCCACCGTCTCTATGATGAAGGGGGAGTAGTCTTCATCGGGGCTGAGGGCTCATGCCGGTAGCTATGTGGTTTATCTCTCTCTCTCATGGTGTGATCTTTATGTGATCATGAGCTTTGTAATCTAGTTGAATCCATAGATGTTACTCTTCATCATCTTATGAATTATGTTGCTGAAGTGGTTTTATTGATGTGATTTCCGGAGTCACCTTTGTCCCATTGTGTGAAGTTGACAGTGTGTGCACCGTGTGTGGCTCTTAGGTTAAAGATTACATGAGTACTTATCATGAGTTATTATTTGTGTTGGATGTCTCTATGATATTGTGGTGTTTGTTAGTACTATCTTTGGATGCGGATAGTGACAAGCATGAAGTGTCCCTAGATGTGGAATGCAACTTTAAGGTGTGCTTTTTGTAGCCTTACACATTGGATTGGTGTTCGTTATCCAACCAGAGGATAGTTCGGGGTAGCATAGTGAAGAGGAAATATCTATGTATTCAATTATATTATTATTGTTGAGAGTGTCCACTAGTGAAAGTATGATCCCTAGGCCTTATTTCCAAACACCGTTTACACCTTTGTCTTGTCCTCTTGCATTGAAGAGGATTGGGACACTTTTACATTTTTGTTTTGTTACATTAAACCTCCATCCATTAAGTCAACCATCTTGTTCCTTAAACTTGTTTAGTGCATAATCAACTAAAACTTGTGACACTTTAGTTGTAGGGAATAGATAACTTTTCCTTCTTGCTCCTGCGGATCGATACCCTACTTCCACATTGAGAGGTGCTACAGTGATCCCCTGCTCTTGGGGGTTATCACCAGGCAGACAGATATTCCCAGGAGATAAAAGCAAATGATAAGATGACGAAGACAAGGGCAGAGCAGCATGGCTACAGTGCCTATGATGTGACGATAGTACGCCTCCATGACGCGTGCGCAGTACGGACAAGACCTCAGTAGTCATTCCAGGTATAGTGCTTGTGGGCTCCATATGTCCCCTGGGCTCCCCTTTATAAGGAGCACCAGGGGTAGCGAACAAGGGGGAGAGGCCGGCCGGGGCTCATTTCCCCTGCTCCCTTGCGAGCCTTCTTCCTCCTCTAGAAAGACAGCTCCAGGAGCAACCTTGTAGCTCTCATATACAACATCATATACAAAACAGACAAGCAGGAGTAGGGTTTTACCTCCTCATGAGGGCCCCGAACCTGGGTAAACCGCGTGTGTGCTTCACCTTCTGTGCGTATTCCTGCGCATAATCCCTCCCTGAATCCTCTAGCGTCCATCGGCCCCAAACTTAAGCCTACCCCTAGGCATCTGTTGTTCACCACGACGACAATGAGCAAGTTGTCGTTTGTTAGTCTCAAGCATTGTATATATATGCCATGTATTTAGGCACGGCGTCCTCACGTGATCCTAGTTGTGAATCTACCAACTTAGATTCTATCAAATGCTTCTCCATAACAAGGTGGTTATGAAGATAGATTCTAATTCGACAATGAAACAAACTGTGTGGCATGATTTTCTAAGATGGAATTTGCCCCTCCGACTCGGAGAGGTATTTTCTGAACCCTCGCAAGTGATTTGATTCATAAAAGATGGCCATGTAATTTGACTAAGAGTTAACTGAGTACTCGGACTACGAGTTAGTCCGGTGAATCTATATCACGGGATCGAGAAGATATTCGACCAATTAAAGGGATGAAAAACTCTCGTCTATAGCTTGACTAGGTATGTTATGAGGCATAGGGAATACCCCATATTACACATTGTACATGTTTGTCGTATTCTCGGGAGTTGTCACGTTTTACTAGAAGCGTCTTGCATAGGGGCCTCCACGGCTGCAAAAGAGTTAAGATTTTGAAAATATAATCAACTGGTTGTTTGGGGAATTTTCTTTCGATAGTGAATTTGTTACGGATAATCCATAAAGCCCAGCATAGCGCCGCAAACAGAACTTGACGCAAGACAGGTCCCCTAAAAGAACAAACGTGCCCGAGATGTCGCCTAGAGGGGGGTGAATAGGCGATTAACACTTTTTCTAATTAGGGGCTTGATAATTGCGGAATAAAACTATGTGTTTAAATTAACAAGCCAACAACCTAATATGCTAGGTTTGCCTATGTGCACCAACAACTTATGCTAAGCAATTCAAGCAACAGGGAGATAGCAAGATATGAACTTCAAGCACGAAGGCTATCACAAGGTAAAATGCATAAGTAAAGCTCGGGTATAGAAATAACCGAGGCACGCGGAGACGAGGATGTATTCCCGAGTTCCTCCTTGTTAAGGGAGTACGTCTCGTTGGAGGGGTGTGAGCTCGCCACAAAAGGCCTACTCAAGATGCCACAAAGACCTCACCCTATTCTCCGATGAACCTCACCCAAGGGATTGGTTCACCTTCCACTATCGGAATCCTTCGGGGTGGATTCCGGAGCCCTTTACAACTTCTCTTGGGGCACACACCCACAACTCAATTGGGGGCTCCCAAACTCGTGCCGAAGCTTCACAAGCGAAGACTTCGCGGCACCTGCAACCGTCTAGGGTACACAATGCTCCCAAGAGGCAACAAGCTCTTGGGAACACAATGCATCCAAGAGTAACAAGCTTCTCAACGTCGATCTTCACGTATCACCGTAGGGAGAGCAACCCAATGCAACAAATGCAAAAGGCAAGAGCACACAAAGTGGTCAAGTCCTTCACTCCGAAATCCAACCAAAGCAACTAATGCTATGGAGGGATTTGAGAGGAAGAACAAAGGGAAGAACACAAAGCAACCCTAAATCTAGATCCACTAAGTTCCCCTCACTTAGAGGAGGATTTGGTTGGTGGAATGGTAGATCTAGATCTCCTCTCTTGTTTCCCTAAAGATGGGCAAGAATCATAGGAGGGAAGAGGAGGAATCGAGCTCTCAAAGATGTGCAACAATGGAGGAGAGAGAGAGCAAAAGGTTCACCAAGAAGCTTAGAACCGTTGGGAAGAAGGGGCACTTAAATAGGTGCCCTGGGAAATCTGGCCGTTGGGCTCAGATTCCCGCAGGAGCGGAAGTACCGGCCCAAGGGGCGGTACTACCGCCCTATGTAAAAACAGCCCCAACGGCTCTCTTCAGAGAAGAAAACCCGCAGGACCGGTAGTACCGGCCCAAAGGGCGGTACTTCCGGCCCACCCAAAAACAGCCTGCCAACGGCTAGAAGAGAGAGCCCGCGAGGTCGGAAGTACCGGGAAACGGACCGGTACTTCCGGTTTAGCGGTAGTACTGGTACCACTTCCGGTGCTACTTCCGTTAAGAGTCCAGTACCCAACTTTCGCAAGCGGCACTGGGCTCCGGAAGAAACTCCGGAAGTTCCGGGCGGTAGTACCGCTGGGAGCACCGGTACTTCCGGTTTGGCGGAAGTTCCGGTACTACTTCCGGTGGTACTTCCGTTTGGAGTCCAGTACCCAATTTTCGTAAGGGTATTGGGCTTCGGAAGTTCCTCCGGAAGTTCCGAGCGGTAGTACCGCCCGCGTGGCCGGTACTTCCGGTGCCTGAAAAACAGCAGAACACTGAAACTGAATAACTTTTGCGTGGAAGCTCCGAATCGAGTGAATCCAATTTTGTTGGAAAGAGGACGACAAGAGCTTACACTAAAAAAAGTCAAAATATTGAAACAAGCAAGGGAGATTGTGCAAAGGGTTAGAAAGGTGAAACCTTCCAAACGGATGAACCGGCAAAATCTCCAAAACCGAAAACGCACAAGCTTTTCATCAAGACTCCGTTTTCTATGATCTTGGGCTTGTTTCGAAGATAATCACAAGCCCTACAAGATCATGCATATACATATCATAGTCTATCATGTGAGGAGGAAAACATAAGGAGAGAGTTTGACCTCTCGTAGAAGAAACAAACCGGTAAAACCTCCAATACCAAAAACGCAAGAAGATATTCATGAGATCCGTTTTTGATGAACTAGAGCTTGGTATGGTGATGAACACAAGATCTAAATTCTCACATCTTATATTTACTAATTGGAGGCACCGTACAAGCCTCCACGTTAATCCTAGAGTTAAGCAAATTTCCTCCATCAGATCAACCTGTGGTTTATTTTCAACCGTCTAATAAAGCCCGCGATAGTCCCTGGCCAAGTGCGCCCGCGTAGCCCCCTGCTGCTTCCTACCTGTGCAACCCGAGTTCAATCCCTCTTGGCTGCAACCAGCCCACACAAAAAAAAAACAAAAACTAAATCCAATCGTTGCCTTCGCACCGATAGGTCTTCGTCTTCCGTAAAAGAAACGAACTAATAGTGGCGAGTCAGGTAACCGTCATGCCCCGTGCGTCGGCGCGTGTCTGCCTGCTCCTCCGATTGTTTTCTTAGCGTTCCCCACGCAAGACGGAAGGGATTTCCCTGCTGTTGGCCTCTACCATGTGTTCCTTTGATCCGAGAAAAGCAAGATTGAGAAGCACATAGACGTGGTTAATCTGAACAACTTGAGAGGAGGGGACAAAGAAGGACAAACTGCGGATGATTTGAGGTGTGTGACAAGATGGGGACAAATACGGACGAACCGCTGATTCTGCGACTGGTCTGACAGCTCAAAGCCGAGGACAAGGAGGTCGTGGGACTTAGCCGCGATGGAAACGTCAGCCTGCAACCATGGCTAGAGGCCCACTATATGCATGTATCTTGCAAGCAGCAGCAGCTTGGTATCCACGAAGATTTTTTTTTTTGCAAGGTAGAATGACCCCAGGCTGCACTACTCTTTTGAAGGCAATATCATCGATCGTTCACAACAGAGCCTTTCCTCCAAACATCCAATATTTTCACGTCCATCTACCACTTGGAGCTGATCACGTTGTGATTGAGGTAATGTGTAAAGAGAACTCATCACCACATATGGTATTTTCTTTTCATTAGGTTGTGCAGTAATGAAAATATAAAAGTGTATAGAAAATCCAATAAGAATCTCCTTCAGGGGCAATACTATCCGTTTTGGATTGGAATACTGTGTATTATACTGAACAATTAACTTGACCGGTGATATATGTCATCTTTCGGCTAATATGGGCTTGAGGTCGGTTGTAAGTTGTAACTATATGACTCAGAGCAATTAACTGGACCATTGATCAGTAGAAGAATTAGATCTTCAGCACGTCTTGCCACTATAAATATTATGTGGAGGTTTGCTGATAATTAGGTTACTAGCTAGGAGTAGGGATTTGGTGCTCCCGAGCACTGGTGCTCCCGAGCACCGGTGCTCCCGGTTATTTGAAAAAACTAAATCAAATACTTAGAAGTTTCAAAAAATATTAAAAACAATCCCGGTTGTAGGTGATGGTGCATCGCACAACTGAAAAATCAATTCCAAATACTTTTTATTCCATGCTACATAAAAATGACAAAATTTTATATCTTAGCATGCATATTTCAAATCTCCAAAATTTATCAGATTCGACTTTTTCGTGTAGCTCAGAATACAATGTATTTGAAGTTAATTTTTTTACATGGTCGTGGAATGCACCACTACCTACATGCGGGATTTTATTCAGTGTTTTTTGAAACTTCTAAGTATTCTTTTAATTTTTTTAAATGACCAGGAGCACAGGTACTCGGGAGCCAAACAGACTTTTCGACTAACTTGGGCATTTCAATTAAATATTTAGATTGCTACATGCATAATTGAGAGTGAGGAAGGTAAGTAGGATGTGGGCGAAGTGACGAAATATAGGAGATCACAAACATGTCACTGCTAAATATGAATTGAGTCGAACATGGGGAAACTCCACGTAAGAACTAAAATTGCTATTTTTAAAAAATACAATAAATGTCCTAAAAAATACTTCTACTCTTTATGTGTCTACAAAGATCTCTATTAGCCATGGTTAGTATTTGTTACAGTCACTAGGATCTCACGCAATTAATTCCTATTAAATGTGATGGAATATTTTGAAACAATTTGGATGTGTATATTTAATAATAGTGTTTCGAGACTCCACCTCCATCATGTATCTGACTTAAATCTACATTAAGGAATAAGTTGCATTTTATTAGGCGGATAAAGAAAAATTACAACAGGTTGACAAATAATACTATTACATTATATTCTAAAGTTGCTTGCATATATTTCTAAATTTTATGAACTTATAAATTATCTAAAGTAATTTTATACTCTATTTAAAGTTACTAGCCCGTGCTGATGCATGGGTTGTTGACTAGTGGATAAAAGCCAAATAAGAACCAATAAAGATGATTGCAAGGATGCAAAGGTTTGAGCTCTCCACGAACGATACGATCACGATACTCGGTCGAGAGCCCCTCTTGATAGTACGGCTATCTATCCTATAACCCGGTCTCTCACTAAACAACATGAGACCGGTAAAATAGAAACCCTATCAAGATCATACCTTTGCCTTGCGCAGAAATCCACTTGAGGTCGAAGAAGAAGATATTCATCTCCTCAAGACGAACCACCTTTCTTGATCGCGCCTTGCTTGGTGAAGATTCACATGACGCTCCCCCATACACCAAGATGGGGAAAGCACTCTTCGGCATATCTTCACTTGGACTTGAGTGTCGATCAACCCGCACTTAGCCTTGATCAACACAAATCTTTTCTTCCCTTGAGCTTGACTCCAACAAATGGAGATCAAGCAAAGCACCTTGACTCCAACACATGGAGACAAGCAAGCTTGGCCTTGATCAACAAAAGATCTTGACACAAGCAAAAGGACAACCTACACATAGAGCTTAATGCAAATATTAGTCCATAGAGATTGTCATTAATTACCAAAACCATGCATGGGGGCAACCATGCACTTTCAATCTCCCCCATTTTGGTAATTGATGACAATCCCGTTTAAGAGGGTTTATATAAAGAATAAAGCAACCTTGCACGACAAACAAGCAAGGGAGCAAAGCGCATTAAAGGCAAATGCAATAAAAGCATAAAACCCAAATTCCCTTAAACCCTCTAAACTTCTCCCCCATTGGCATCGATTGCCGAAATGGGAAGAAAAATTTAGAGAGCCAATATAATATGAGTTCCTCCATAAAGGTGTGCATTTCTCAAAATATGAGTGAAATCAAATGCACTTATTCATTGACGAATAATGAGAGGAAATCAAACTATATTGAGGATCAAAGATTGCAAAAAGATGAAATCATTTTACACATCTCCACAAAGGAGAAAAGCAATCGAGAAGATCCAAAGTAAGAGTTCTAAAATAAAATGGAGAACCTCCCCAATGTTCATGCACTATTTAGGAGTGCACAAATATGGCATCCTCACTCCCCCAAAATCATCTAGAACACTCAACAAGTGCAATTGTGCATAATGTAAAAGCAAATCATAGCACTTGCACCAAAGATGTGGTTGAGCCATAAAAAGATACCAATTTACAAAACTTCAACATAAGATAGGCCCAACCGAGATAAAAAGATCTTTTAAAGAAATGTATTCACAAGCTTAGGGATACCAATTGGAAACTAAAACCAATTGAAAATGCCAAAAGCTAGTGAGATAATTTAGCCAATCAAAATCAACATGCTTACCATGGTAGGCACGAAGTCAAAGATCTTCAAGAAATACATGAGTGTGCAAAGATACCAATAAACAATAAGGCAAGCACTCATGAGACAAACTTAGAACCACCAAAGAATTATAGATGAAAAACAAGGTGGCTCAAAAGGAATAGGATACCGACTAAAAGGTGACCTCTCTCATATGTATAGGTTTCTAATTAGACGAACCACAAAGATATACATCGGCAAAGAAACATATACATACGAAATGGTTCGGGAAAAGGAGAACAAGGTACCCAAAGGAAGTCATAAATATACACATGAGATTGTTGCTTAAAAGCATAGCACATAGCTCAAATTTATCTCATTGTATATAAATGAACTTCAAATATATCAAATGCATCACACATATCACTAAGGGAACAAGAGATAGTGGAGATGCTTTGAGATAGGCAACAAGTATCACAAAGAAATAATATCAATTGAAGAAAAGGTTTTTGCAAATTCATCACACATATCACAAAGATATATTAAGTGAAGGAAATAGGCCAAAACCACAACAATTGCATCTAAAAGCTTTTCATGCCAAGAGGCAACCTACACAAGGTTGGATACTAAAAAGTATGCATGAGATAGATACTTGTCACCGAGATGGCATTGGTGATGAAGATGATGAGAGTTGGTTTGACATCAAAGCTTGACTCCGACAATCACATGGTGAGAACACCTTCCTTATGAATGAGACAAGCACCCAATGCATCTCCATTGTACCTAAAACACAATTAGAGTACAAAATGGTTCCCAAACTCATTGGGTCCCATAGTAGTTAGATCAACTACAATATATAGAACATACTCCACATAAATATGTGCATATAGATATGAAATTGAATTTCATGCACATCTTAGCCGATTTAGGATTCGGTGGAGTATCCCCTATATATTGGATCAAGAAAGATAAGCATGCTAAAATAATATAATATAGTAACCGAGCATGCAAAGGCTTTCTAGAACCAAAAGAGATATAATTTGGACAAAAACACCAAGTAAACCAAGAAGAGAGCACACCAAGGTGTGACACAAAAAGGTTGTCCAAAATATATGAAAATCCAAATCAACACATGATTGAGGAAAAATCAAATCAACAAATGATTGATTCCAAAACACATCAACACATGAAGTGTGATATCAAAAAGAATCAAATCAACACAACAAGTGATCGATAAGACACCAATTGAAAATAAGATACCAATTAAAACAAAAATATCAACTAGGAGAAAAGATACCAAGAAGAGGGTGATACTTGACCAAAATCAAGTAAAGTAAAATAGGGCGAAAGGTATCAAGACTCCCACAATAAATATTAATTGGAACAAATATCTATGGAGGAGATATTAAATTCCAATTAATACCAATTGAAGGTACCAACACAAGATAAAGAATCAAATGCCAATTGAAAGGATAAAAAATTGATAGATAGGTTAGTGTTCTAAATAAAAAGGAATGCTCCCCCAATATTCATGCATTATCTTTGATATTTGCATTTGAATACAAAATGCATGCACAAGGGATCATTACTTTCCATATTTTATTTAAAACACTAAACACTACCAATTGAAAAAAAAGGATCCATTCAAAAGGCGAGGAAGGCAATAGATAAAGCAAGTCAACGCAAGAGCCAATGCGAAGATGGTCTACACAATCCACCACAATTACTAGTATCACTTGTCAAGACAAGGAGTATATAGAGATATCTCTCGGTGGTATATAGGAATGATGATCAAGACCAACTTCACAACGAAAAGCATATGGCAAGAAGTAAGAATTTAAACGCCATATTTTGAAAAAGGTTTGTTGGTAGTTTCAACTATTCGAACCAACCGGCAAGGCCATGGTTAAAATGAGATGAAACAAATGGTTTCTCACAAAATATATGGAATACATATTAGAGAAAAACCACCCCAAGCAAACTCACCCAAACAAGAGCCAAAAGACAACCACAAAGGAAAATTGGAACTTGTTTGAGCAAACATGCCACATAGGAGATAGATAACGTACGATATCAAATCTAAGTGGCAAACCTCAAATGTTCACATTTTTATGGGATTGTAATATGCACATAGCTTATTACTCCCCCATAATGTGATGATTCATTTTATTTTTAAACAAGAGGCAAATAAAACCAACTAGAGATATTAATGGACATGTAGAATTTGAATTTCTCATGAATATGACATACCACATAGTAGCTAGATAATATGAAATATCAAAACTAGGTGGTGTGCCTCATGTACACACATTTTTAGGTTTGTGAGGTGCACAAAGCACATCACTCCCCCAAAATGGGATAATCCATTAATATCTCAAAGAGCCAAATAAAATCCACACAAGATTCAATAAAGCTCAACACAAAGTTACCAATACATGATATACAACTATCTAACATAACCTTGAATAACAAGACAAGAAAGATAGAAGCATATCATATACAAGCACATGCTAGGAACAAAACTAACACATGCAAGGGTGCAAGCAACTTTCAATGAATATATGAGTTAAATACAAGTTACCGCAAGGAGGAAGCATTGGTTATGAGATAGATATGTGATGATCCAATTGACTTGGCTTGATGAGATAAAACCATGAAGGTCCCTTAATTCTTCAAAAGAAACCAAGCCACCAATGTCCTCCACGTACACCTATTGATCAAGTTGAAGCTTGTTGGTCCCCAACCAAGTTGGGTCCTAAGAGGTTAGTCACAATAGGCTTGGGAACCCAAATGGTGCTTTTCTTGCCACCACTTTGAGCTCCCACATACTTGGCAAACACATTGCCAACTCTATCCTTCCCAAGAGAATAAACATCATTAATTATGATAGGGTTGGATGGGGTACCGTTCGTGCATGAAGAAGCAAAATGACCTTTGCCACGGCAAAGGTAGCAACACCGACTCTTCTTCTTCTTAATGGGCTCCTTAACTTGAGGAGCATTGACTTGAGTCTTCTTAGGAGGTGGCCTTTGTTCAACTCGTGGTTGAGCACGAGATTGAACAAGGGGCCGCTTCCCTAGTTGCTTCTCACTAAGAGGCTTCTTCTTCATTGGGCAATCCCTAACATGATGCCCTTCAACCTTGCACTTGAAGCAAGTGATCTTGGCCGGATTCTTGACTTGAACTTGGCCCTTATTCTTGTTGTCAACCTTGGACTTGTTCTTGATGTTGGAGTTGAATCCAAGTCCACTCTTGTCATTTGGGGATTGTTGCACACTCAACATGTTGTCAAGTGCCCTCTTCCCCTCATGACGCTTTTCCAAGCCTTTCTTCATAGAAGCGGCTTGGGCCTTGAGCTCTCCTCTTTTCTCTACATGGTTAGTGATAACACAAGAACTAGAGGAGGTAGATGCATCATTGTTAGAGCAACAAGGCAAAGCAAGTAATTCATCACATGATGTACCAACATTTTTAGTGGATGAACTACTAGGACTAGCACATGGCATTTTAGCATTTTTAGTTATGGTTGTGCTATTATCCACATGAGGCTCACAAGATGTTACCTTTGTAGTGACGGCCTCATGAGCTAACTTTAGATAAGCATAGGAAGCTAGAAGATCATCATTAGAGCTAGATAGCTTTTTATGACTTTCTTCCAACTCCCTATACTTGCTAGTTAGCAACTCAAGTTGAGCCCTTAGCTCAACATTCTCCTTCAAAGTAGATGCTTCACAAGAAATTGAGTTAGTAGCACAAGCATCATTGTCATTAGGAATAGAAGAAGATAACTTCGCAAGCTCATCATTTAACTTAGCATTTTCATTTTTCGTGACTTTATATTTAGCATGAGCATGGTCACGTTCTTTAATGATTTTAGCAATTATATCATTATGAGACTCCTCGATAGATTCTAGTTTCTCCTCTAGAGAAGCACGAGTCTCTTGCTCTTCCTCAAGAGCATCTTCTAACGATGCTTTCTCCATAGCATCATCTCTTTCAATCTTACCCTTTTCTTCAAGGCTTGCTTCCAAGGCCTCAATAGTTTCCCCACGCTCAATAAGAGTGCTCATGATTTCAAAGAGGTTAGCTTGAGCACTTTCATTAGTAGGAATGGCTTTGAGAATCATTAGACCTTTATTTTGAAGAAGGGCATTAATTTTTTCCATATCAACTTCTTCATCATTATTATCATTATCATTATTATCATCATTGTCATTACTATAAGAAGATTTAGCCATGAGACAATGAGAGGTGAAAGATGAAGAATAATTGATTTTTGAACTACTCAAGTTCAAATCTTGTTGCATAGCAAATTGGGTTTCCTCTACATTATTATTAATGCAAGAGTTAGAGGGAACACAAGCATTTTCATCATGGCAACAAGATAAAGCAAGCATATCATAAAGAGATTCATCCAAGCTAATTTTTGATGATATGCAAGGACTATCAACACTAGCATGTAAATCATTTATAGTGCTACGAGTGTTTAGGTCCAAAGATGAAGCATTGCAACAAGATAGAGATAAATGATCATCAATAATGAGCTCACTATCAAGGTTGCAAAACCTATCACTACTCACCACTACATTGGATTGTGGCTTACCACATTTTGGTGAAGTAGATGAAGACGAGAGCTCGTCACGGCCGGAGGTGGAGGGAGAGCAATCATCCTCAATAGAGTTGGACACTCCATATTTATCTTGAAGCTTGGTCCATAGCTCATGAGCATCCCGGAGAGGCATGATTGACTCAAACACAACTACACTCACAAATTTGCAAAACTCGTTAGATGCTAGAGCATCTAGATATAAGTTTTTCTCATCCTCTAAAGTCGTACTTTCGTAGTCTTTTGGAGAAGAAAAACCTATATCTAAGATACGCTCAATATTGGGGTCCAAGACCCGTAAGTGATTAAGCATATGAGTTTTCCAAACATTAAAATTTGTGCCATTGAATATAAACATGGAATTGTGCACTAAATCCCTAGACGACATCTTTACTCTCTAGGCGGTAAAGCCAAACAAGAGAGACGAGGCTCTGATACCAATTGAAAGAACAAACGTGCCCGAGATGTCGCCTAGAGGGGGGGGGTGAATAGGCGATTAACACTTTTTCTAATTAGGGGCTTGATAATTGCGGAATAAAACTATGTGTTTAAATTAACAAGCCAACAACCTAATATGCTAGGTTTGCCTATGTGCACCAACAACTTATGCTAAGCAATTCAAGCAACAGGGAGATAGCAAGATATGAACTTCAAGCACGAAGGCTATCACAAGGTAAATGCATAAGTAAAGCTCGGGTATAGAAATAACCGAGGCACGCGGAGACGAGGATGTATTCCCGAGTTCCTCCTTGTTAAGGGAGTACGTCTCGTTGGAGGGGTGTGAGCTCGCCACAAAAGGCCTACTCAAGATGCCACAAAGGCCTCACCCTATTCTCCGATGAACCTCACCCAAGGGATTGGTTCACCTTCCACTATCGGAATCCTTCGGGGCGGATTCCGGAGCCCTTTACAACTTCTCTTGGGGCACACACCCACAACTCAATTGGGGGCTCCCAAACTCGTGCCGAAGCTTCACAAGCGAAGACTTCGCGGCACCTCCAACCGTCTAGGGTACACAATGCTCCCAAGAGGCAACAAGCTCTTGGGAACACAATGCACCCAAGAGTAACAAGCTTCTCAACGTCGATCTTCACGTATCACCGTAGGGAGAGCAACCCAATGCAACAAATGCAAAAGGCAAGAGCACACAAAGTGGTCAAGTCCTTCACTCCGAAATCCAACCAAAGCAACTAATGCTATGGAGGGATTTGAGAGGAAGAACAAAGGGAAGAACACAAAGCAACCCTAAATCTAGATCCACTAAGTTCCCCTCACTTAGAGGAGGATTTGATTGGTGGAATGGTAGATCTAGATCTCCTCTCTTGTTTCCCTAAAGATGGGCAAGAATCATAGGAGGGAAGAGGAGGAATCGAGCTCTCAAAGATGTGCAACAATGGAGGAGAGAGAGAGCAAAAGGTTCACCAAGAAGCTTAGAACCGTTGGGAAGAAGGGGCACTTAAATAGGTGCCCTGGGAAATCTGGCCGTTGGGCTCAGATTCCCGCAGGAGCGGAAGTACCGGCCCAAGGGGCGGTACTACCGCCCTATGTAAAAACAGCCCCAACGGCTCTCTTCAGAGAAGAAAACCCGCAGGACCGGTAGTACCGGCCCAAAGGGCGGTACTTCCGGCCCACCCAAAAACAGCCTGCCAACGGCTAGAAGAGAGAGCCCGCGAGGTCGGAAGTACCGGGAAACGGACCGGTACTTCCGGTTTAGCGGTAGTACTGGTACCACTTCCGGTGCTACTTCCGTTAAGAGTCCAGTACCCAACTTTCGCAAGCGGCACTGGGCTCCGGAAGAAACTCCGGAAGTTCCGGGCGGTAGTACCGCTGGGAGCACCGGTACTTCCGGTTTGGCGGAAGTTCCGGTACTACTTCCGGTGGTACTTCCGTTTGGAGTCCAGTACCCAATTTTCGTAAGGGTACTGGGCTCCGGAAGTTCCTCCGGAAGTTCCGAGCGGTAGTACCGCCCGCGTGGCCGGTACTTCCGGTGCCTGAAAAACAGCAGAACCCTGAAACTGAATAACTTTTGCGTGGAAGCTCCGAATCGAGTGAATCCAATTTTGTTGGAAAGAGGACGACAAGAGCTTACACTACAAAAAGTCAAAATATTGAAACAAGCAAGGGAGATTGTGCAAAGGGTTAGAAAGGTGAAACCTTCCAAACGGATGAACCGGCAAAATCTCCAAAACCGAAAATGCACAAGCTTTTCATCAAGACTCCGTTTTCTATGATCTTGGGCTTGTTTCGAAGATAATCACAAGCCCTACAAGATCATGCATATAAATATCATAGTCTATCATGTGAGGAGGAAAACATAAGGAGAGAGTTTGACCTCTCGTAGAAGAAACAAACCGGTAAAACCTCCAATACCAAAAACGCAAGAAGATATTCATGAGATCCGTTTTTGATGAACTAGAGCTTGGTATGGTGATGAACACAAGATCTAAATTCTCACATGGATAAAAGCCAAATAAGAACCAATAAAGATGATTGCAAGGATGCAAAGGTTTGAGCTCTCCACGAACGATACGATCACGATACTCGGTCGAGAGCCCCTCTTGATAGTACGGCTATCTATCCTATAACCCGGTCTCTCACTAAACAACATGAGACCGGTAAAATAGAAACCCTATCAAGATAATACCTTTGCCTTGCGCAGAAATCCACTTGAGGTCGAAGAAGAAGATCTTCATCTCCTCAAGACGAACCACCTTTCTTGATCGCGCCTTGCTTGGTGAAGATTCACATGACGCTCCCCCATACACCAAGATGGGGAAAGCACTCTTCGGCATATCTTCACTTGGACTTGAGTGTCGATCAACCCGCACTTAGCCTTGATCAACACAAATCTTTTCTTCCCTTGAGCTTGACTCCAACAAATGGAGATCAAGCAAAGCACCTTGACTCCAACACATGGAGACAAGCAAGCTTGGCCTTGATCAACAAAAGATCTTGACACAAGCAAAAGGACAACCTACACATAGAGCTTAATGCAAATATTAGTCCATAGAGATTGTCATTAATTACCAAAACCATGCATGGGGGCAACCATGCACTTTCATCCCCCCATTAGCCCTTGCAGAACTTGCACTGGATCTGCGTAGCACTTGGGGTTCCAGGCTACCTGGTGCATGCTCCGTAGACCACTCCAGACAAAGCGAGATAGGGCAAGGTCAAAGAAAATATGACTTGCATCTTCAGGTAGGCCACATGAGGTGCATTGTGCATTTAAAGGACCATGCCTGGGAGGCGTCCCCGCGATAATTGTCAAAGGAAGATTCTCACTTTCAGCAGGACTTTTGCTTTCTAGATTTCTGCCGCACTAGGGAGGATAGGATCCTGAGAGAACCGCCTATACAAAGATTTGGTCGAAAATTCCCCATTTCCTTCCATATTCTACGACACCATGTCGCTATCTTCCCCCAAGTCCATTTGGCCATAAGAGCTTTGTTCATAAGCTTGGTGTTGGAGATGCCTAGACCGCCCTGGTCGTGGGGTTTGCAGATATCTTTCCATGCTACCAGATGATACTTGCGTTTATTACCCTGTCCTTCCCAAAAAAAATCTGCCTCGACATTTGTCGAAGCCTGCGTGATTGCCATCTGGTAAGAGGAACATGCCCATTGTGTAGATTGGAAAAAGTTGGGGAGGAATGCATGAACCAGGGTGAGCCACGCTGTTGAGGACATGAACCTCCCCTGTCATAGTTTCATCTGGAAACCGACCTTGGCGACCATCGGCTCCAGTTCTGCAATCATTAGTCTACAATCCACTATCGTAAAGCCCAAGTATGTGAAAGGGAATGAGCCCTTGTGGAAGTTAAGAAGATTAACTCCTGCTTGCTCCCCTTCATCGCACCCCATTACAATCACTTCGCTTTTATGGAAGTTGATCTTCATTCCAAACATCATATCGAAGCAAATCAAGAGAAATTTCAGACAGACAATGTCATTTGTCGTATTTTGGATCATAATCATGGTGTCGTCAGTGTGCTGAAGGTGTGGGACCCCCGGATAAGGTGAGCGACCACTCCTATGATGTGGCCGTTCGCTTTGGCCTTGGTGAGCATTACATCATGGCCTCTACGACAAAATCAAACAGAAGAGGTGACCGGGGATCTCACCATCTCACTCATCGTTTATTGTGAAAATAAGAACCAGTTTCTACATTTATATTGATCGCTGTCTATCCTCCCGAGACCAGCTGCATAATCCTGTTAACATAGGTAACTTGAAAGCCTTAATTGAGGAGCACTTGTCACAAGAATATCCGGATGACCCTATCATAGGTTTTTTCGAAACCGAGTTTGAGCAGAATTATGTCAATATATGCTTTAATGGAAAACACTCATGTTTGACCTTTATTTTTTGAATCTTGCAAAATTGGGTGCATGTTCCCTATTTCTCATCTTGTCGGAGTTCTAAACCTATTCTTGTTCTTAATCGATCAAATACATGCTTTCTATCTTGCCTATCTTATATAAGTTTCAAAATTTCATTTGATTATTGTTAATCTTGAGAAGGAGAGACGGATAATCCGAGCTTCATGTCCGGATAATCGGTATTCGTCCAGATCCGGGTCACGATATATCTAAAATGTTTAGTGGGGGTCGGATAGGGGTCCTGTTCAGTTCCCCACCCCACAATCGGCAGAAAACTTCATCTTCATTGTGGTCTCCCTCCCAAGATCTTCGTTGGAAAGCTTCCTAGCCCGAGGATCTTCATCGCCAAGGCGTGGAGCTTGATCCCCACCCTCTTATCCTCCAATGGAAGATGGTAAAAGTATGTCCCTCCCTCTCTAGGTCTTTTGTTAACACTAGATGAAATCGAAAATTTGTGCTTGTTTCCCTCGGTGGAGATGTGCCATATTTGTAGATCGTGGTGTAGATATGTGGAGACACCCAACCCTAACCCCCAAATATAACCTTCATCGTTACCATCTCATTGACAGCTGGGGGTTGACATCCGTGTAAAGAAACAAACATGCCGTTGTGTTGCAGCACAACGCATCAATGCGAGGTACAAATTACGAATTTATAATAGCCACCACAAACGTGCGATCTCAGCGGGTGGTAGCAAACCCATAGATAGTCAGTTCATGGAGACGACGAACTGCATTAATCTTTGGTCCATTGTCGATGGCCATTGCCCAGGTAGGAAGCACACCGGGCCAGAATCCAAACACATTGGTGAATTGAAAAATGATGACACAAGAACTATGACATATACATTGAATAAGGGTGTGTTCGGTTTCAGAATCTGAAGGAATGGAATGGAACCATTCCATTCTAGTAGAATGGAACCGTTCCATTCTTGCGTTCGGTTTGGACAAAAAACTGTCACGGAACCGTTCCATTCCCGTGTTCGGTTTTGGAATGGGGTGAGAATGGAATGGCTACAAGTGGCATGTGGTCACCTCTTTAACAAGAATGGTGAGCTTACCACTGCATGTGTGGTTTATATCACAATATTATTCGAAATTTTGGCAACATTTCATCTATATTTTCAGCAATAAACAGCAACAAATATATATTCACAATCAAAACAAGTATATTGTAACAAAACAACACAGATTTCAAATCACATAACATATAATCATCCAAATAGTCCAACTTCATTGCAAAGTAGTCCAAATTCATTACATTCATCCAAAAGAATGGCATAGTAGTTCAATACCACAGATTTCAACCATGTCTAGTTCATGGCGTAGTAGTCATCCAAAAGCATAGTTCAACGTCATTACATCATTACAGTCCATATAGAATAATAGGTATCAAACATAGCCTAAAGATAATTGAAGTTCATACCATCACTTCAATTCAAATTATAGATCACTCCAAAGACCTTCTCCATGTACCTACCCACCCAAACCAACTTGTTTGCCTTGCTAAGACTCATGAATGCTTTTGCAATCTTTGGACTGTCAACAAGATGAGCATAGTAATGAGCTATGTGGTCATCATCAAATCCATTGATGCTGTGTTTGGATGCACAGAATTCGCCTCCGAATTGAATTGGCAATGGAATACCAAATCAACGCTGCGAATGGAATACCAGAAATGTTGTTTGGATGTGCACGGTATTCATCTGTAGAATCAACGCTGCGAATGGAATTCTAAAACCTGTTTGGATGCACATTGTGTGGAATTGAATGTTTTTTAACTTTGAACAATATAAAACTTTATAATATGAATGAAATATACACGTATATATTAGAATGATATTTATTTTTCCTATTCTCTTTCCTAAAAATACCCTAGTCACACCCTAAAAATAAATAAGAAAAAGGCAAAATCTGCAAAATAGAACACACATGACACTAGATCGGGCCAGATTGGAGAAATTTCCACCACTTCTTCTGCAATAAAAAAAAATCTAAACATGAACTAGATCGGGCCAGAGCTTGGTCGGGGACGAGCTTGGTCGGGGGCGGGCTTCGATCTTGGTCGGGGCGGGCTTCGATCTCAGGCGGCGGCGCTCAGGGGCGAGCTCGGGCAGCAGAGGAGAGAAGAGGGGAAGAGGGCGGACGGGGGCGGCGGCGCTTAGGGGCGAGCTCGGGCCGGACGCGCAAGGGAAGGGGAGAGGGCGGCGGGGATGGGGAGGCGGCGGGGAGGGGGCGGCGGGGACGGGGAGGCGGCGGCGGCCGGCGGCGGTGAAGAACCCTAGCCACGGTGGAGCTCGTCGCCTCGCTGTTCTTTTCTTCGGGACAGAGCTGGGAGGGAGCGAGCTGGGAGGGAGCGGCAGTGGCGTCGAGCGCAGGAGCGTTGCCTCTCCAATTCAGAGGCAATACGGAGGTCTCAGCCTCTGAATTGGTAGACAGGTAAGTTGCACTCGCGGGGGGAGGCCTCGGAATTGGTCCAGCGATTTCAGAGTTCAATTCCGAACGCAAACAAACAGCAGAATTGGCTTTTTTAGGCCCCAATTCCAATTTCGAGGCTCAATTCCGTGCATCCAAACAGGGGGTGAGTTCATTCAAAGCATCCCACAAGCCATCAGGTATATCATCATCATCTCCACCTGACTTCGCAAGAGCTTCAGCCATCATCTTGAACCCATCTTTTAGAGTGGTGACTAATGGATCATCTTCCATGTGCACAAGCTTGGCCTTCTTCTTTGGTGATGCTTTGCCAGCGGACTCGCCTACGTTTGGTGATATGTTCACCTCACTCTCTTCTTCAAGATCGATAGACAAGGGGTCATTCCCAGACTTGGCATACTTCCCTGTTGTTGTAGTGGACCCAAATATTGTTTCCATTGCACGGCAGTGTTCAATTGGGGTATTCAGATATGGGATATCAGATTTGTTGTGCTACAAAAAGACGCACAAGTGGGAAGCATATAGTACACATAAATTCATGTTAGTAAATAGCATGCAGTAGATAAAAACTTACGGCGCAATGCCCTGCGTAGTGTTCATCACTAAGTCGAATAGTGCAAGTATCCTCATCCCATAGAGCTCCACTCAGATTTTTCAACTGGATCAACCTGCCCCAAATCTTCCTCCACTTCTTGAGGTGGTTGCTAATCTGCTGATGATTCAATGCTAGCTTGAAGTGGTCATTCAGAACCTGAGCACATTGGTTATGATGGCACTGCTTGAAACCACTTGAAGTTCTTTTACCACTAGCCACAATGTCAGCCAAAAAGCCAAGCATCATGGTGGACATAGGATTGGTCCAGTGAACCACCGCCTTGGCCTTGCTCCCACTTGCACCCTGCGTGTTGCTCCCACTTGCACCCTGCGTGTTGCTCCCACTTGCATCGGTTCTTTCAACATTGTCCATTTCTGTCCGGCAACAAAATAGTTGCACAAATGTGAATTATGACATCACAAAAACATGGTTTCAATACATGAAAGGGACAATTTTTGTCGAGCAATAAAATAGTTGCACAAATATGAATTATAACATCACAAACACATGGCTTCAATACATAAAAGGGACAATTTCATCCAGCAATAAAATAGTTGCACAAATGTGAATTATAACATCACAAACACATGGTTTCAATACATAAAAGACACAATTTCGTCCAACAATAAAATATGGTTTCAATACAATGAAAGGATACATGAATAACACTTCAAATACATGGTTTTGACACACTCAATGACCATACATGATCTGCCTATCCGCCCACATTTGGTTAGCAATTTGTTGCCTAAGGTCAACCGTGGCTCTATGGTCTCTTGCTTGTTGAGTTTGTGACCTGATTGGTTGGGCAGTCCAAGTTACCTCCGGTAAGATGAATTCATCAATTCCTTGGGATAGTGCATAATTATGAAAAGTTCTTCCGCATTTTGGACGGGATTGTTGCCCCACTCGTTCAAATGGTATCTCACATTACGGAATGGTGGGATGAAGCCGGTCTTGGCTCCATATCCGGCATCAACTAGGTAATATTTGCCTATAAAAAAGACACAAGTTGGTGACAATTTTTTTGGACAATAAATGGACAATCATATCTAAGTCAGTTTTTTACCTTGTGGTACTTGTAGGCCTCTCTCACGCCCTAATGCATCAGCTAAAACGTTCACATCATGTGCTGTCCCCTCCCACCCAGCCAACACATATGTGAACCGGAGGTCAAAATCTACCGCTGCCATCACATTTTGAGTAGGAAAAGCCTTCCTACCACGAAATGAATCTTCCACATCTTTAACAACAGATGCTCGCACATGTGTACCATCAATAGCTCCAATACAATCCTATATAGTGAAAGAACTGTCAATACTATGGGTGAAAACAATCCTACAAAGCTAAGTAATAGTTTTGGTATATACCTTAAAATATGGGTCAAACCGAGGGTTTCCTGCTATCTTTTCTGGGGTCTCCAATGAAGGTGGCCTGATATATTCATTACGCAGCTCACCAATGGCATGAAGGACTTCCCTAAAATATATGCTAGTTGTGCTGAACGATCTACCAAAATTTGTTGAAACAACTCTATTCCGAACATTGTGTCCAATGGTATGCAAGAACATTCCCACTTTCTGCTCCACACATAAATGGACACTATTTTCTAGCAGCTTGCGTTCTCTCATTATCTCATATAGTCTAAAGAAAGAAGCTCTTTTAAATCGTAACATGTTTATACAAGTCACATCTGAGTGCCAAATTTTACTAGTGAGATACTCAATTCTCATCCGATCTCTTTCATGCATTGGGCCATAGGAAATACGTGGTCTTCTCTTTCTTTTTAAGACCCGAACAGCTACAACAATCGCAGCCCAAACAACAAAAACAGCAGCTCCCCTAATCAACTTTTTCTTTTTATCCATGCTCTTGCCCATCTACAATGCATACAAACAATTTATACACTGCTAATAAAGAAGAGACATGCGATTTCATCATATATTGACAAGAAATTTCATGGATCAGCATATATTTCCAAGAAATTTTATTCGTTGGATAGCAAATTTTCATGGATTTCATATCAAAAATTGGAGCAGCACCATAGATCAGCATATGTTGCCAACAAATTTCATGGATTTGATCCCTAAAATGCAAGCAGCGTCATAGAAAGCAAAAAAAAAGTAGCACCGGATCGAATCGATTTTCCATCGACGTCTCACCTCGGTCATGCTTGGTCGCAGCCGCCTCTGCTTGCTCCGCCCGGTCACCTCGGTCCTCCTTGGTCGCAGCCGCCTGTGCTTGCTCCGCCCGGTCACGTCGGTCCTGCTCGGTCCGGCTCCGGCCTTGCACCGCCTCTGCTTGCTCCGCCCCGCCAAAATCGTCGCCGCGCCGTCCGCTTCGTCCGCCCCAAGTGCTCGCGTGCGTGGGCGTCGGCTCTGGCGGCGTCGGCGAGGGTGAGCGTGGCGGCACAGGCGCGGGTGAGAGAGTGGCGGCACCGGCACGGGTGAGAGAGGCGCGTGGGGGAAGGAAAGGAGAGAGAGTAGGGTTCGGGGGAGAGCTGCGGTGAGTTGAATTTTTTTTCATCGCGAGGTGATAATTAAGCTCGGTTCCACCTCGTCCGGCCGATTTGGTCGGACGGGTGTGTTCCGCATCTATGCCGAATATTCGCTTACGAAGAACGACCTGGTTCCGTTCCATTCCCCAACCGAACGCGAGAATACTCCTCAGGTACGGAACGGTTCCATTCCGTTCCAGCAGATTCTGAAACCGAACGCACCCTAAGTGAATCGTATTATAGATACGAGCTCTGGGTCCTTGAATTGGCCTCAGTTCTTGTATTTTATTTCGATTGTACATGTGTTCACACTTGTGACTTGTCACAGAATCAGTAGCTAGCTAGCGTGGAGATGGTTTGATCGTCTTCTTCTTGGGCTCACGCATTCGAATGTGCAGCTGTGAATCTTGCTTCTTGATTTTCGTCTTCAATTCCTCCAGACAATCAGGTATGTCCTGATACTCATGAAACATGAGCCCTCTCGCCCTAGAATACACAAATTAAATTAGCCGTGGGGTGCGTCAGAACACCAGGCTCGATCTTGCAGTGGTGATCATCCTAGCTAGGAAGATGTAGTCCAAGGTATGCTTACCACTCAAGATGATTGCAGTATGTGATGAGATGATCGACAATGGTGAAGGGCCGCACGGAGCGCAAGACCGCGAACCATTCGCGGCCGGCGGGGCCGCCGCCGAGAGCGAAGCACTCGACACCGTACTGAGATGAGCAGTAGACAGAGTCCCTTCTGATGGACGGCAGGTGCCTGGCCGGCGAGACGGACAGGCACCTGTCCGCGCCGAGGACCAGCGCGCGGCCGCCGATGCCGCTCAAAGTTTTCAGCCGCCGGCGGTTGATGTCCACCCCGAAGATCTTGAAGGCCGTGTGTACCGTCGGCGCGCAGGCATAGTGCCGGACGGCGAGCAGCATGCGGCCGTCGGACTCGACGAGGAAGTAGAGGCACGACGAAGGGTCGCCGAGCGCGTCGGGGATAGGGGTGTCCAGCGGGAAGGTATTCTTGTAGGTGGGAGGGTAGACCTGGAGGATGTTGGTGGAGGTCTTGGTGGTGGCGAAGAGGCGGCCGCGGAAGGCGAGGACGCTCTGGAGCTCGATGTCGAGGACGACGGCGTCCCAGGCGGCGTCGCCTGGCTTGGCAAAGAGGACGGCGGCCGTGCCGGGGAACCAGGCCACGACGGCGTCGATGGCGGAGGCCACATCGGCGGCGGCGGGGCTCGTGAAGACCGCGGCGTTCATGCGGAGGAGGGAGCGTCGGGTCCCTCCCACGAGGCGGAAGGTGGGGGCGAGGCTGGGGAGGTCGAGGAGGACGGCGCCGGTGAAGGGGTGGAGGACGTGGACGGTGGTGAAGCGCTTGTGGAGGAGGACGAGGAGGCCGGCGCTGAGGGCGACGACCCTGTGGCCGCGGAGGCGGGGAAAGCGGACGCGGAGAGTGCGGCCGGTGGCGGGCTTGAAGAAGGCGACCTCGCGGGCGTCGTCCGGCCGCACCGCGTCGCCGTCGCAGAGCGCGACCCAGCCGCGCGGGCGGAGGTGGTGGTGGGGGGCGCCGCCGACGCCGAGGCGGGGGCAGTCCGTGCTGTCGCGCCAGCCGGAGCAGGCGGCGCGGAGGGCGATGTAGTCGACCACGTCGCCGGCGATCAGCACCCGATCGGCGACGAGGCGGACTAAGTCGCCGGGGAGCGACGCCCAGCCGCCGGCGTCCTCTGCGGCGATCCTCCGGCGCTTGCGGCCCTGCCCCTCGCGTGATCGGACTGATCTACTGCGCCCTGCTGCTTTCCCTGCCGCGGTCGTCGCCATCGACGCCGCGGTTTGGGCGATCGGAGCCGCCGTCTCCATTGATACGATATGCGACAAAGTCCAAGTAGGACCCAGTGAAATGTGAAATCCTCTTTAGGCCTCCGCTCCTTTGGAGTCTTGCAGATGATCTGTTTCTGTTTTGCGGGTGGGCCGTGCGATCGGCATGTCGGGTGGGTGACCGAGAGGAGAGCGGCGGGGGTGGGAGATTTTACTGGGTATTTTTCTATACGATCTCGCCTTCTAGACGACTAAATCGAAATGTGGCCGCATTCCAAAACTAATTTTAAAAATCAGGCTTCCCACTTGGCACTATGGTACGTGGAGCCGATGTACAACATTTCGGCTCATCTGTAGTTGGCGCCGACGTGCTGCACCCCAGGTCCTCCACGGTATGAGCTTAGCTTGTTCGTGCTTGCTTCAATTCCATGAATAAGACAGGAATAAACATATATGGCTGCTTCTCAATTGGTTTTTTCCTTTCACTCATATAAATGAGTATTTTATCCAAAGTTTGCACACACACACACACATGCTAAGAGCATCTTCGACCGGACACTCCATAGTCGGTCCAAATGTCTATGGATGTTCAGCAATCCTTAAACCCTACCCATATATGGGACAAAAATGGGGCTGTCCGAACACGCTCATCATATCGGATATGACCGTCCGGACACATCTCAAATTCCCCAATCGGTTCGAACACTCGTGGAGTACCTCCTCCTCTTGCAATTTTCTTCTCCCGCGTCTCCTCCTATCTCTGTGGCCAGTACCATTCTAGTTACGCCAGACATACAACTCGTGGACACGTCCGGACCCTCCTCGTACACGATCGCCGCCCACGTACGTCACGCCCTCGGTATGTTCACACCACTGGATATACAACTCGTCCGTCATGTGTTCGGCTAATTGCCAGACATACCCCCTTGATCCTTAGGACCACAAATGCTATTTTTTTAATCTATACTTTCCTTTAGTGGATACATTGTCTCTGAAAATTGATAGCGAAAATAATCAAGTCTTTTTCGCACCTCAACTGTCTCGGAGAAAGAAAGTAAAAATATTGGTAAACTAGATAGAAAAAAATTAATTAAGACAAGGCGATCTCCATTTTGCCCGCCCTAAATCCTAATTTCTTTTCAAACCCCAAAACAAAACATTTTTTTACGGCTACCTCGGTTTTCTATCTAATAAGTTGCAGATTGATTTTAGGACTTGACATGTATCTGACTCGTCGTTGCGCTATAGTCAGTGGCGGAGCCAGAGCAAACTCAAACAGGGTGCACTACTCTGTAATATGTGCTGATTTTGCTCACCGGGTGCACTAATCGTTGATTACAGGTAACTATAAGGTAAAAAAATAGATTAAAAAAAAATAAGTTACCCGGGTGTGCCCGTGCACCCTCTTGGCACCATGCAGCTCCGCCCCTGGCTATAATCCATTACGCGTGGGCCGATCCGACGTTGGCGCTATTTGCCAGTGGTGTCCAACACTCCCAGTAGGGTGCTGAACCATCAGTATCGGTGTGAGAGTGTTGGTCAATTTAGCCATTGGAAGGACGAATGAGATGGTTCAAACATTTCGTGTCCCGCGCCCCCAATAGGCTTATGGTGAACGCCGCTATGGATGCTAAAACATTTCTATTTTTCCTTGTGCTTTTTTATTTACCATAATGAATTTCGTGTGCTTTTATTTCCTACCGCTCCTTATGGAGTCGGCTTGCTCTCGGTTCTATTTTTGTTTTGAGTTTAAATTTGCTCCTGCTCCGCAATGCAATACACCCTTGCAAAACTGCAAACTCCTCCATCTCAGCTCGATGCATAGGCAGGACAAAATACGACCCTGAACAAGTACTAAAACAGGAAGGCACGGTAAAAACCGTCGGAAGGAACCAAAAGAGGGCACAGTAAAAACTTTTGGTTCTACAGCGAGAACCTCATCGCTCCTTTTCCCTGCCTACTACTCTTGTACTAGTACTAGCTCCTGCTGGGTGCTGGAACCCATATGCGACGCGAGACGAGAGAGCCAATGGCCAGTCAAGAGTCCGCGTGACGTCCCATCCGGCGGCTCGGATCGCGCCCGCACGAAGCGTCGCAGCATCTGGACCGTCCACCCACCCGTACGACACACGCGGAACCACCGTCTCCACGCGGGCCCACCGTCAGCGTCACTGACACCCCCACTACCCACACCCGCTTTCTCGCCCAATGCCATTGGCATGCACCAGCGGAGGAGCCTTCAAGATCAAAAACCCCAATTATTTTCCCCTTCCTCGGCGGCGCTTCTCGCTGCTCAACAGAGAAAACCAAGGTTTCTTTGTTGCTGATTCGTCCCTGCATTTGCGCGAGCGGGGAGCGCCATGGAGTCGCCGGGGGATGCGGACGCGGAGGAGAACCCGGACGTGTGGGACCTGTTCCGGCACTACGACAAGCTCTACTTCCGCGGCGCGCTCGTCGACGCCGCCTTCACCGTCGAGTGGACCTCCCCGCGGATGAAGACGATCAGGTACCTTTTGACCTCCTGCTTGCTTCTGCTGCTCAGGTGGTTCTTTGCGCCCCTGTTTCTTTGATTTTTATTTTTGGGTGGTGGGGCCGTGGGGGGTTACAGTCTAATAATCCCCGGCTGGCTTGCTCACCAAATTGGTCTTCAGTTCTTCCAAGAATGATCTCGCCTCGGATCGCGTTGCTTTAGATACCTCGTAATCTCTATAAGGATATTTCATTATTTAGTAGTATTTGACACTTTGGACTCGCATAAAAGATGCCTCTTCTTTTTTGTTCTTCTTAGTACTTCGCAATCCTGCCTTTTCCTTCCCTTTTCTCGATGGGAGGAGCTCGATCGTGTAAAAGTTTTCAGATTTCAGATGGGGATTTTAATTTTGTGGTGGAGTTCGCTCCTACATTGATGCTCCCCTAGGTTTATTTTTCCCCGTTGGATAAGGGCATAGGTGTTAGGGTTAAAAGGAGTACGTTTTTTTTTTTTGCGGGGAAGGGGGACGTTCATTTAGTACTGAACGTATTCAACTGGTGTGTATGCTAAACATAAATTATTGTCCAGGTTTGTGGCATCAGGCCAACCTCCCTTGAAACTTGAAAGAGCGAACGCATCACGTACTCTGCTTAATGTTATGGTTTTGCTGTGCCTATTCATTCACTGTGTAACAATATGGCTAGGAAAAGGAACAATTCATTGGTTAATCTGAAACTTAGATCATCTCCATGCCTTAAAAGTTTGAATACGTGCCAAATTAGTTATTCCTACAGAAATAGGTGTACTTGAATTATAGCTTTCAAATATAGCATTTTCCCATTGACTGCTTGCTTGAGCTAATCAGTTTTTTTTATTGCATCACATTCTTAATTAGTTCATTATCACATTAGCAAGATGGACTTTACCAAAAGATTCCTTTTACTAGATGCTGATTCTGGGCTATAAAATGTGTGTTATGTAGTGTTCTGTTCAGTTGTTAAACTGTGTTTGCAAGGTTTATATGAAAACAAACTTAAACAAAAAACTAACTTCATTGTCTGCAAGCAGCGGTATCGGATCCTGTTCATTTGGAAAAATGAGCAAAACCATAACACTCTACCAGCCAATTCTGCAAGATCGCACAAGTGCTGATCTGAAGAACGCCCTGCTGCATCTGATGATTCATGCAATCATATTTGTAAAGCATGGTATGACATGCCTCAGGTAAATGCTCATATCCTGTTAACTAAGATTGTGCGTTCCAATTTATTCATCTCCCTGCCTGCCTGCTGCTTAAATATTTTTGTGAATTCATGCAGTAGCCATGGTCCTGTTTTCCGTGATTGGATGAATGCTATCAACGCTTGCCCCATTGAGGATTACCTGGTTAGTATTTTATGCCAGATAAGTTCTAAACCATTCTACTATGTTGATGGTTTCGTTTTTTGCTTGTGCCACACAGAGACCAAAAGGGGGTTATTGTATCACCACCACTCATGATTTCAGTCAGGAAAATCTCTGCAGCATCCAGGGCAATCTGTGGAAGGTACAACTTTCCATAGCTCTCTTTTTCAAATGTTCCCTTGTTAATTTTCTTTCGATTTTACCTCTTATTGGCATGTTCAATTTTTTACATTTCAGTGTGAAATTTGTGGCGTTACACTTCTGAGGGCCACGAAGCTGGGCCCTCCTTCTGATTCCTGCTGTATCGAGAATGTTAGCCAACATGCAACCTGTGGCAACATGCTTTGCGACTGGCACACGTAAGACTTCATAAGTTTGCCCTGACATATAACTCTCATGTTTATAGGATAGCCTTGTAAAATTATACCTTACTTCCTCCACCCCTCAAATACATAGCGTATAAATTTAGTCAAATAGTCAATGCTTTTCAAGTTTGAGCAAGTATATGTATAAATATGAAGATCTACGATACCAATACATCCACTGTAAGATTATTTTCATAATGTATTTATTCAATATTGTAGCTATTGATATTGTCTTCTATGTATTTGGTAAAACTTAGAAAGCATTGACTTTTTGACTAGATTTATACGACATGTATTTTTTGGATGGAGGGAGTACATTCTTAAATGTTGTTTTGTTGCACAAAGTCATTAAGATATGCCCTTGGAACTGTGGGTGGTGCATTTGTTCTTGCAGAATTGCCTCTGAATCATTCAGATGCATAATGACCTCTCAAACTGATAACGAGATGCATATTCCATTTGATTTTTTTAATACTCTCAGTGACTTACATTAATGTATCGCTTGAAAATATTTACTTTCAACTATTGTTTGCGTGGATAACTTCAAAGCTGTATCGACTGATGGTCTGATGCTATTTTCTGCAGCCACAAGATGAATTGTGGTGGTACATATGTGGTGCCAAGGAGAAGAGGTCAAAAGATGGTTCTGAAAGGTACATATCTAAATTCAAGTATCCAAGAAGCTTGTTGGTTGTAAGCTCCAAACTAATTTGGCTCCTGAGCCTTGTAATTTTTCTACTATGTAATCCATCTAAATTAGTTCGGTTTACAATCTATTTTACATTCATGTATCTGCTATTTATGCGTAAAAAAATTTCGTGCAAGCACAGCCCAAGTAAGGATTCAAGCTTTTCCATCAATAAAGAAACATGCTATCTATTGGCAGTATGCAACTGTTTATTCCTATATTTTGTATTTTACTTTGTAGCTTGATATATTCATCATAGTCACCATGTATTATAAATTTTGTAGTTGATGTTGTAGGTGTTTATCTATTATATATTTTTTCGTTTATGCTATACAACAAGTGAAAAACAAGAATAGCACTGAAACTGAAACCATGATATCCTAACAAAAATATATCACCTGTTGCCTTCACAAATGAAGGATCAAATTCACTGTATGGTAGCTCTTTCTACACTTGAGTAACTGAGTGCATCATATAATTGTTCTGCTGCAGTGATTTTTTTTGTTTAATCATTCCATTATGTGAACTTCTAGTATTAGTGTGCAATATCATTTCTACAACAAGAACGCGGACTTGAGATTGGTGCCTAAAGACAATTCTTGTTATAGCTTACATATTGTAGTAAGTTTATGTTACCATATCAACTAACAACATGGCTTCTTCAGGTAAGCTGGGGATTCTGACTGAAACATTCAAGTCACAAGAAGCTGTACAAGAATCAGAATCAGATTCAGATGCAGGAGGCAAGGTTCTCTCCCAAATGGGCCGCAGGAACGCAAGATCACCAGGTAGTACCTCCTCGAAGAAGGCAAGCAAGAGAAATATGCCTGAAGACTATTGGAAAGCTATTGTTTTGCCTGCTACCACTCAGAGAAAATTGAAGCCGAAGCAGGAGTTTGTTGCATCGGAGAAGCACGAGCTTTCTTCTATGGTAAGTTGCTCCTCAAAGAAGGCAGAGGACTTTCAGAAAGCAATTGTTTCGTCTGCTTCCCCTCCGAGCAAACTGAAGCGGAAGCAAACATCTGTTGCATCGGAGAAGCATGAGCTTATCTCTCTAGGGAATTGCAACAACACAAAATCATCGAGAAGCAACACCTCCGGCAAGGCAGACAAGTGGCATAAGCCAGAGCACGTTCAGAAATCCAGTGTGCAGCCTTTTGCATCTCAGAAAAAACCTAAGCTAGAGCAAGATTTGGTCTTATCGGAGAAATATAGAGCCTTCTCTCTAGGGAGTTGCGACGATGCAAAACCACCAGGAAGCACCCAGTCCAGGAACGCAGGTAAGTGGCACAAACCCGAGGGTGTTGAGAAACCCAGTGTTCCGCTTGCCGCCCCCCTAAAAACACTGAATCTTGAGCCAGGCTCGGTTGCATTGGAGAAACATGGAGATGCAAAACCACCAGGAAGCAGCACCAGAAGCGAAGTGGACAAACTTCACAAGCCTGAATGCATTGAGAAATCCAGTGTTCTGCTTGCCGCCCCCCTAAAAATACTGAAGCTTGAGCCAGGCTTGGCTGTGTTGGATAAACATGGAGATGCAAAACCAGTAGGAAGCAGCACCGGAAACAAAGTGGGTAAACTTCACAAACCTGAATGCATTCAGAAAGCCAGTATTATACCTGCTGCCCCTCCCAGAAATCTGAAACAAGACTTGGTTGCATTGCAGAAGAGTGAGCTTTCCTCTTTTGTGGGGAGGAGCAACACAAATGTACTGGACAGCATCTCCTCAGAGAAGGCACACAAACAGCGTGAGCATGAAGAGACTCGGAAACCCATTGCGCGACCTGCCGCTCCTCAAAGTATACTCAAGCAACAAAACAAAACCAACTCCTCAACCAAGGCAGGGAAGCAGCATACACTTGAAAACTTTCGGAAAACCTTTGTTCAGCCTGCTGTTTCTCAAAGTAAACTGAAGCAATCAAACCGTGTTGTGCCGAAGAGGCCAAGGACAAGAAGCAAAACTAGTAGTGCTCCTAGGAAAAAAGAGTATGCTTGCGTTAGCGTGTGGGCAAACATCTACGAATCAGAATGTTCAAGCGGATCAGCAGAGCCGCTTGTAAACAAGAGAACAGAGCGAAGAAGACGTGAGAGAGAACGCTCGGTTCAGATAACCTATTCGCGGTCAAAGAAGCGAAGTGCCAGTGGAATTGGCTCCATCAAGGCCCAACCTACTGAAGAAGAAATCTCATCTCAGCAAACCAAACCACCATCCCAGTTCTTGCAGGTCATTGTCATCGATGCTGCTGATGAGGTGGTGACTCAAGACCCTGGAGATCAGTCCCAGGCACCAGCTCCACGGGTGGACATTATCGGTGTCCCTCCAGCTGACCAGGTGAAGACTCAAACCCCTAGAGGTCAGTCCCAGCCACCAGCTCAACGCATGGACATTGTCATCCCTCCTGCCGACCTGGCGATGACTAAAACCCACGGAGATAGGTCCGTTCCATCTACATCCATGGGCATTGCTACTGTCTCTCCTGCTGACAAGGTGATGACTCGAGCCCCTGTCGATCAGTCACAGCCACCAGCCGCATGCGCCGTCGCCGCTGCTCAGGTGGTTCCACCTCATTCAGCTGATCAATCCAGTTTACCTCCTTCAAATCCAAGCAGTAACCCTGACGTGATAGACATTTCTGACGATGACTGAACTTCTTTTCCGTCAACTCTATACTTTGGTTATTCTGTAGTTGCTGGCAATGTGTTCCGTGGATCATGGGCAGCCAGCTCTCGGGATGTCTACAGTAGATCATAGCATTTTGGGGAGTGTCGTATTCAGATGTTTAGTTAGTTGCTTACTATAGATAGCACCTGTTGTTTTAGCATGAAATGTTTGAACATCATGATCATCAAGGTAGCATGACTGATTTTGCTGTGTAAGCGTACGGTTTTGATCTGGACGTGGAAACATCCTGTGAGACGGTGCTTTTAGTCGGGCTACAATGTCTTTTCTGCGATACGTTTTGCGACACATGCTTGTGCGTGGTGAACTAAAGCATGGAGTTTAGATGCATTGCAATGTTGAAATCCTTGGAAAGTTGATACTTGTTGGGTAATTTCATATCTGTTCTACAACTGTGCTGCTCCATTTCATGTATTCTCCTTATGTGCACCGTGTTACTGGTTATTGTCACTCCTTGCTTGCCATGGTGATTTTTATGAAAATGAAATGACAATTTGCCACGCCAAAGCTTTAGCAGCCACAGTTTTGTTTGTACTCCGTATGTGTTTGCTTCTTGCCACGTGTTAGAGCTGCGACACTTTTAACACCCCTGTGGTCCATTTGTCATAAAAAGAAATTCTTGCCAACTTCTGCCGCACTTGTGGCGCCAAATTCCTTGGCCACACGTGCGAAATATATCGTCCTACGGCTATGCATCTTTACATTCTTACTGTGATTCTGGGTCAAAAAGAGCGAGCATGGGAACAGGGAGAGAATCTGGACTGCAGATGCGCTTATATTTAGCGAGAATCTCCGTGCTATCGAAGTTCTGGAAGTGTGAACCTCGTTTTTGCAACGAGATTCTCCGTGCTATCGAAGTTCTGGAAGTGTGAACCTCGTTTTTGCAACGAGATTCTCGCTAGCCAAAACTTTTACCCTAAGAGTTGGTTAGCGTTGTTTTTGGCTGGGAGACGAAAAGAAAATGGTTGTTCGAAGAAATTTTTAATTAATGGGCTAGGCAAAGTTATACTCGGATAATCCCACTATTCAGAACCAGAGAACTCAGAATACTGAAAAAACAGCCATTTCGTCTATCACAAGATCAGCAGATCCAGTAAAACTGACACAGAACCTTTATACGCTGTTGTCAAGTCTGCAATTAACATTCAAAGATAATCTAGAGTATGTACTAATAGTAAAGCGGAGAAGAATTGCAAACAAAAGAAGACAAATCTCAAAAAGATCTCTAACGCCTGCCCTGCTGAGTGCGGGCGTATCAGCCTCCCCACACCCTTGCTTCCAATGGGCTTGCGGCATCTGCATGTAGTTCTGAAATAATCCGCTTCCTCTTACTGTGGCGCTCCGTCATCAAACTCATTCATGTGGTCTAACAGGTAGTTTGCGGCCAAGGTCTCGTCCTTGTTGCAGGCGAAGTACACCTCCAGAACAAGCGCCCGGTCAAAGCCCATTCCTTCAAGCTGCATATGCAAAACGTAGTGAGGTTGAATAGTGGTGTGGCAAGTACGAAACCGCCATGACAAGGTACATGGAAATGCAAGTGCAGGCAGTTAATGGAGAAACTTTCTCAAGATCTATGAACTTACACGAAGTATAGCTTCATTCTCCTCAGGAGTAACAGCTATGGTCTGAGGCACTCCCTCTGCAAACTGGTCTAGGAGATTCCTGGTTCAGCAAGTATGAGATTGTCAAACAACATGCCAAGCTCAACATAAATTGTCACAAAGATGGAAAGATTCATACTCGTCTTCGTCACCCTCAGCTGGTTCATTGATCAAACGAAGGAACTCAGCTTGGTTGTCTTGAATCAGCTGCAGAATCTGTGGGTTTTGTTTTCCCAGCTCTTGAAGCAAGGGCTGTAAGAAAATGACACATTAGTCAACTGTAATAAGCAGACTACTTGACAAAGGGTTAAAAAAACAGCAGCCCGAAAAGTACCTGTAAGATTTGAGGGTTAGCCTGCACTAAAGAAAGTAAGCTTCGGAACTGTGCATTGTTACGCAAAACATCAAGATTTCCCTCACCGGCAGCATTTGCAGAAGCATTTGGAAGGGCCTGCAAGTTACAAAGGCCATTAGAACTATGCGAAAGAGGAAACTGAGGAACACAGGAGGAAGGGAGGGAGGGAGAGAGTACTTGAGGGAAGAGATCCAAGGGACTAGCATTAGGTCCAGAAGCAGCAACTGCAGGTAGAGTTGCCAGTGAAGGCGGGGCAGGATCAGCTGGTTGGGCAGTTGGTGGCGGTGCAGGAATCTCCATCTGCTCAGGAATACCCTAAATTAAAGATCAAAGGGTATTAGTTATGTAGCCAAGTGATCCGCGATATAAGTTGTGTCAACATGTATTTCCTGCAGTACTCCCTATTACATGAATTCCAAGACAGCTAAATTTGTAAGAGACATAAGATCATCCTAAAAGAGATTCCAACTAAGAAAATTAGCATATAATTTAATTACTACTCTTTTTGTAGCTCTATGCAATGTACTGTAAGCAAGACATGATATGTTCACTGCTATAGTTATTACTTATGTAAACTGAGGAACACTGAGTCATAATCAAACGATCAAAGAAGACCTGGCAATTACTAAGGTAGGATATCTTCTTACAGAATATAAATATTCAACAGCCCTCTCCGGGTTGTTGAATGCAGCCCGTAGGGCACGCAGCACAGTGTCTCTGTCCCATGTTCCACCCCCCATTTCAAGAATCGACTGAATTGTTGCATCTAGGTTGCCCCCCGCAACAAGGTTTGAGGCGGCCTGACCATAAGTTTCTGCTTCAGTACTGTACAAATGACGGTAGTATGTCAAATGGGCTTAACAGGACGTAGTAAAACTTCTTGAAACAGGAAATGTATTTTATAAGATGAAATGAAGAAAATAAATTGACTCACGAGACAGCGACAGCAGGAGCTGGGGAGGCTGTGGCAGCAGGAGCAGGAGCACTGACAGGTACACTACTTCAGTAAAGATAAGGATAGGGTTATCTAGCTGGCAACAACCACTAGCCATATAACATACAACACAATAATTTAATAACAACAATAATAATAATACTCGTGGTACAGATCAATAATTGGACAGCTAGCATTTACCAACATCCTTCAGAAACTTTCCTATGTAAGTTAAAAAAGAGCTATGGCCAAGATGTAAAATACCATGTCTGTGACTGACAAAAATGATAAAGAGATATAGGCTTGTGTCTCTTATGGCATGTTAATTAAAATGCCAAAGCAGTGTTAGAATTGATAATTTCTCTCAAAAAATATCTTTAAAGAGAAGTAGAGAGCAAAAGAAACCCTGAACACAAAAGAATACAACTGAAAAGGGTCAAATCAGGTTTCTTATTTGTCTAATATGGGTAAGACTCACATAGGTGCTGGTGCAGCCACTGCTTGAGGTGCTGGCGTAGCTGGTGCTTGAGAGGCAGGAGTAGCAGGCACTGTCTGAGTAGGGGGTGGCTGCGAGATAAATGCAAGTTAAAATTTGCAATCTCACGAATAGAAGAACATACAGTCTGGAGCACTAACATATTACATACTTAGCATAAAAAAATTGTGAGGAATAAGGAAGTAATGACTTTACAAGAAGAAGAAAACGAGCGGTGACAAAAATACATAGTCAGGAGCTCATAGTTGATAACTTATAAAATCTCCAATTCTAATGCAACTATAGTTGTTTCGGAGCTTAACTATGTCTGCCTATTAAGGAAACAACAAACTTAAACCATACCATAATTTCAGTGGCTAAATGTGGCAAACGGTACTGTTTGCAAATAACTTCAAAAGCTTCCGATATATGGTACGAGTGAAAAAAAATGTGCCAAAATGAACAAAAAGCACATTAGCGACGAGTATCCTATATCAGTGTAATCAAGTTTCATCTCACCTGATTTGAGGGTTCCTTGGATTTAGCTGGAGCTGCACTTGATGAGCCCTTATTCTGTGAAAGGGCTAGAGTCAGAAAGAGATAATAACAATTACCCATCTTATGAGCAGTTAATATAAGGAATTCCTCAAGCAATTGCAACATCTATATCTTTCAAGACAATTCCAAATTTCCAATACATACTTAAGTTCTTTTAGAGAGCTAAAGATCTTGATATCCAAATTAAATAATTAGCGATGCACAACACAAAGCATTGTAATGGAGTTTCTTATTATTCTATGCATTGCTATGCTATTCCAGGATTTTACAACATCTACTAACTAGTATCAAGCAGGCTGCCTACCTGTCTAAGCATTATCACAAGAAAGTTGGTTTCAAGAACATTGTTTTCCTCCAAGGTAGTCTCATCCTTAAGCACCCCCCCTTGGTGTATAAGCATTTGTTGGTCAGCTGGGTACACATTCTGCCCTTGTGAACTCTCAATGAGCTTCTTCACATCAGAAATCTGCACGAATGAATCAACTGTATAAGTTGTAGTGTTCCCATTACAAAGAGATAGAATCTAAAGGCTACATAATCTCATGCCATTAAAAAACAAGGCAAACACCCCAATATATGGATGGTTGGAGTTCATGATTTGATGGAGTAGCGACCCACTGGAGTTGGGTGGTGGTTAGGAAATGAACAGATCAACAAATGATTTTGGATGTAGAACACAAGCAGCCCTGACTAAAGTAGTGTTGGTCACAGAACTAATGCCTTGATTTGGTATTTCGTGCGTTTCATAAATCAATATTTCTTGTTGATAGCATGTCTCCTACTATAGTCACTTATTACGCCTGTAAATCCTGCAAGCACATGGGGCACACTTACAATTTCTTTGTTATTTGCTTCTCAGTTGATACACAGTATGTGAATAACAAAACGCCTAAGCAACACTAAGTAATAATTAAGGACGCTGTTACTACCCTATGTACTGCAATCGCACATTCATAGCAAGAGAAGGTACCTACAGCCAACAGACAAGAAAACTGTGGCCAGCCAAAACCCTTTATCCAAAATTGATCGTTTAACTCTAGTTCGTAACATTGCTTTTTCTTTGATTGTGCCAGCATATCCCTTCCTTTTGATAAAAAAAAGCATTCATAAGAGAATGATAACCTGTATTCATGTAGAATCTATTTTGGCAACAAAATTAAAGGTTAATAACTAACAAGTCCACATATTCTGAAGAAAGTTTAATTTCTAAGAGCCAATACAAGTATGTATTTGCTAAAGCTTCAATTGCTCCTATCCAATTCCGATCACAGTAGCAAACAGACAAAATCAAGCATTACATTGAGCATGAAATAATCCTCTGCAATTAACAAAACATAGCCCGTATTAACGAGACCTCCAGCTACCATTAAATGTGGCAACTAAAGGTTGGAAGTCATCAATATATACCCCAAAGAAAACAAAAAATCATCAATAGATGACACCTGTAGCCTGGAAGGAGAAAGTCCAGGCAGACGACCCTTAGATTCCGCACTTTGGCTTATAGTCAGTATTTAAGTTGATTTTGCATCTGGTAAACACACCAAGGAGTCTAATCTCGGAAATTCCTCACCCCTATATTGGCCAAACAATCATAACCTACTAATCGAAACGACCATAACCTAGACGAACTCTGCATCTGCTCTCTGTACCATCCACAGTAGAACGCAAACAACAAACCACATATTGGATTCACAGTAACACCGGTTCGGGTCTCGCACCTCACCAGTTCCCCACGCACTCGACCAATTCCTCGGCGGGAGAACCGTACCCAGTAATACAGCCCTGCGAGCAACTCGACAATCCATCCGCTAAATCTCGCCCAGATACCCAAACACTCGCGACGACAGACGGACAGATCGGGGGGCGGAGCGTGAGCGGCGATACCTTTTCGGCGGGGTTCACTTCGATCTGGAAGCTGGAGCCCTTGAGCGTCTTCACGGAGACCTTCATCTCGCCGCGTCGCTCGCGTGCGTCGCCGCGGCGTTCGTCGAGTTGGGAAGGAGGAGGAGGAGGAGGAGGCGGAGGCGGAGGGGAAGAGGAGAGAGAACAAGGAGGCGGCGAGTTTTCTCGGTTTTAGTTTTTTATTTGGGCCCTTACAGCAGCGTGGACGGGTGATTTTATAGGTTGCCCCTTTTAGTCTGTTAGATTTGTACACGACCGCACTTTTCTGCAAGGGTCGCTTTTTGTGTATTAATATATGTTTTTGGCAAACTCTCCGTGTCCTTAATCGGTTTGGGATTTTTGACGTTGGAAAATGCTAGACTTACAGCAGCATCTTACCGGAAGAAAGCTATGGACGTACGTGTCCTCCTCTCCTTTATTCTCATTGCCCGATTTCGCCTGAGCACTCCACCGTACCAACCAAATGTCGCCACATCATTCTATAGCTGAATCGGCGTAACTTTTGCCCGTAGCTATAACATTACTCTATTTATTGTCTATGAGTACGTCAGTAGTGTGCATTTTTTTGTTGCATGTAATAGAAAGGGAGCGCACATCGAAATGTCGTTTGATTTCAAAAGTTATAACAAGTTGCACAATAAAGGAGTATTTTTATGTACAATTTATATGAATAAACTAGGGATCATACCTGATGAAACACTTAATAGTGTACAATTCCTTATACATGATAAAAATGGGTACCGCTATTTGTGTTGTATTCTCTTAGACAAAGACAGAAAATATCATCACATATAATTTGAAGAATTCTCTTTACAAACCTAGAAAATACCTTAGGTGATGACTGATTTTGGTTTAGTTACACCGGTGTTAAGATAAAAAAAAACACTTAAGACTCAACAACAACCCTATTGAAGCTCTCTAAAAAGAACCTATTGAAGCCCAGAAACACACTTTAAGATCGGCAACAACCCCATTGAAACACATCTCTAACTGACTCTTAACTCTTTTCACAAATAAAGGGAGAACTTGGCGTCTTATAGCTATAATATTGGACATATTAACTGATACGTGAGCAACATAAGAACATGTAACCATTACCTTAACACGATAAATTTACATAAATAGCTAGCACTAGAAGAATGCCAAGAAATCGACCGACAACAACATCACATATTTCTCTAGCTAGTATTAGGCCAAGAAAATGATTTAAGCATACTATTTACTTTCTCGTTCGAATTTACTTTTCTCTTGTCGTCCTGCCAAGTGAAATACCATTGCTGGCTGTGTTGCCTCAGGCGTGTAAAATGACAGAGATTCGTAACTTGTCACCATATATAGCTTTCAAGGAAAGAACCATACTTGGCGTTCACAAGTTTAGCCAACCCCTAACTTCAGAAACCCCAAACAGGACAGGGGTGCCCGTGCAAAATCGCCTTCCATATATCACACCAGACGGCCGTACGAAACAGCACACACCGTGCGGGACCCCCAGCCCACGCGACGGTGTCCTTGGGCCACACGGCGCGTCGTCCGCAGCGGATCCCCTCTGCTCTGCTGCGTGGCTTTCTGCGCTGTACCGGGGATCCTTTCCAGACGCCGTCGTACGCCTCCTTTTCGCTTCACGACTCACGAAGAAATGTAGGGTTCGTCTCCGAGCGAAAGTTACCCGAAAAGGTTGTCGTCCGATGCGCTGTACTGTTTTAGGGCCCAGACGTGGTATGGTTTGAACCTGAAGGCCTAAATGCACGGCCCATTTGCGTTTGCAGTCCACCTAGAAAAAAAAAAGCAACCTACTGTAAACAAAATTAGTGTACAAGTCCAAGGCCCAATGGTGCGACTAATGATCTAAGCAAAGTCCTATTAAAGTCTAGTCTAGGCACTTTTTGTCAAGTTTCTCTGACGAGTTCAGCAGAATCAAAGTCTGATATAGTCCCTCACAAAAAAAAAAGTCTGACATAGTATAGTCTACATCCCAACAAGACAAAACAAATCTGATACACTCTGATACCAAGCTATAGTTGCTTGCTGAATATGCAGAGCTCGGCTGATTGATAGCTGTCAGAAACATTCTAATAGAAAGCAAATCTACTGCGCAGGTCATAGTCTTCTCTGTGCCAAGGTCTGACTGAGATTCTCAGAATCCATCTGACGTACGCGCTTCTACAGAATATGCCGATATATACGTACGTGCACGCTCAAGACATCTCGTTGATTGGTACGGATATGTACTTCCTGAACATAATCAATCTTGTCAACTGAAGACCATTTCTTTGCCTTAGCTTGCCATAAGCTGACCAGACTTAATTCCTGAGCTGGAGATACACCGGCAGTTGCAAGCGTCGTGTGATAAGTAATAAGGAAACCAATAAAAAAATTGGGCACGAGGGTGTATTACTTGCCTACGAGAATCAGGATATCCGGCTATCAGAATCGCACACTTGAAATGGCTCCGAGATACGGCACTTGTTCGTGTTGAAATAGTTGCATCTATATACAATCACCTCGTGCAATCGTGCCTTATTTGTAAACTAGGATCTAGGGCACGCAATGTTGTGTGAACTTGCAGTGTTTTTTTTAGATAAAAGGTACTCACTCCGTCTGTCGAGGTTAGGGCTCGGCAAATCCCTGGGTCGAGTACCCCGGGTTGATTGAGGGGGAGAGAGATGCGCGCTGGTAGTTCCGTCGGCTGACAAGCAAGGATTTACCCAGGTTCGGCCCCTCGTGGTGAGGTAAAGACCTACATCCTGCTTGTCTGATCTGTATAGATGATGATGTGAAGTTTACATGGTGGCCGCAAGGGCAATGGTGTGAGACGTGGTCTCGTCTCCCCCCTATGGGGTGCCCCTGCCTGGCTTTATAAAGGGAGCCCGATAGGGTTTACATGTTTTCTTGTATTGTACTCCAAGTCGTGCTTCATGGGCTTCTTTGAGCCTGCCAGGTGGGCCGTAGATTGGATCGCACCAGGTATACCAATGATAGGGGACCCAAAGGGTATATCCCCGTCAGTAGCCCCCGAGTGTCTGGTCGATTCGAAGAATCGGGCAGAGACTAAGAGCAGCATGTCGAGCAGACATAGTCGAAGAAGGTGCGATCGTCTTAGTCGATGGAGACGCAGTCGATGGAGACGCAGTCGATGTAGTCGAAGCAGATGCGGGTATGTCGGGTATCACTGTTCCGACGGGTGCGCCGTCTTGTTCCTGAAAAGGATAGTTATAGAAATTCGACTCCAGCCGTTGAGGGCTCACAGAGGATGCTTTAGTCGGCAATGTTTCAACTGAGTCTATCGGGAGTGCGAACAGTGCTCCCGATGGGAGTAGCCCCCGAGATTAAGCTGAATTGCTTGCAATTGAGGTTAAACTCAATTTTCTTCAGTCGAAAAGCCCGCTCCCGATGGGAGTAAAGAAGAGACTCGACTTGTTGGAGTCGCGACTGGCTTTGTGTGACTTACTTTGTGTATTCAGCCGGTTTGGCTTACTGTACGAGTTTCTTCAGCTCGTGGAGCTTACTGAATCTTGGTGCACTCGAATGATCTGTTCGAGTTCTCATTCAGCCCGTGGGCTTACTTAAGGAACTTAAGGAATCACTGATAAAACAGAGTCCTTTTTTCAGCCTGTGGGCTTACTATATATTGCAGTTTTCAGCCTGATGGCTTACTTGTGGAACTCGAATGAGTTTCGAGTGTTCGCTCAGCCTGACGGCCTACTTATGAAACTCGAATGAGATTCGAGTGCTCATTCAGCCTGACGGCCTACTTGGTGGACTCGACAGACATATCGAGTATTTGCTCAGCCGAACGGCCTACTGTGTTGTTGGACCTGTATGGCGCAGCCCCCGAGTGTTCGAGTGCGGCCTAGGATTTTCGAGTGGAACCTGTATGGCGCAGCCCCCGAGTGCATCGGGTGATGGCCTAGGTTTTAACTTAGACCTGTATGGCGCAAGCCTCCGAGTGCGTCGGGTGACGGCCTAAGATTTTCGAGTGGAACCTGTATGGCGCAGCCCCTGAGTGCGTCGGGTGACGGCCTAGGTTTTAACTTAGACCTGTATGGCGCAAGCCCCCGAGTGCGTCGGGTGACGGCCTAGGATTTTCGAGTGGAACCTGTATGGCGCAGCCCCCGAGTGCGTCGGGTGACGGCCTAGGTTTTAACTTAGACCTGTATGGCGCAAGCCCCCGAGTGCGTCGGGTGACGGCCTAGGATTTTCGAGTGGAACCTGTATGGCGCAGCCCCCGAGTGCGTCGGGTGACGGTGACGGCCTAGGATTTTCGAGTGGAACCTGTATGGCGCAGCCCCCGAGTGCGTCGGGTGACGGCCTAGGTTTTAACTTAGACCTGTTGGCGCAAGCCCCCGAGTGCGTCGGGTGACGGCCTAGGATTTTCGAGTGGAACCTGTATGGCGCAGCCCCCGAGTGCGTCGGGTGACGGCCTAGGTTTTAACTTAGACCTGTATGGCGCAAGCCCCCGAGTGCGTCGGGTGACGGCCTAGGCGAATTTGTTTGTGGCCTGTGCGGCGCAACACCCGGGAGAGCATCGGATGCGGCCAAGGCGAGTATGCTGTGGCCTGTGTGGCGCAGCACCCGGGAGAGCATCGGGTGCGGCCAAGGCGATTTTGTTTGTGGCCTGTGCGGCGCAACACCCGGGAGAGCATCGGATGCGGCCAAGGCGAGTATGCTGTGGCCTATGTGGCGCAGCACCCGGGAGAGCATCGGGTGCGGCCAAGGCGATTTTGTTGTCGCGGCGGACCGGAGTCAACGCGCGGAGGTAGTCGACGCGGCGGACCGGAGTCAACGCGGCGGAAGTAGTCGACGCGGCGGACCGGAGTCGACGCGGCGGACCGGAGTCGACGCGGCGGACCGGAGTCGACGCGGCGGACCGGAGTCGACGCGGCGGACCGGAGTCGACGCGGCGGAAGTAGTCGACGCGGCGGACCGGAGTCGACGCGGCGGAAGTGATGAAGGTGAAGCACCGGCCTCCGAGCGTCGGAGACAGGCCGATGAAGGCGAGGCCGCCAGCCCCCGAGTGTCGGAGACGGAGCCGATGGGGGCGAAGTCGACGAAGGCGAGGCCGCCAGCCCCCGAGTGTCGGAGGCGGAGTCGACGAAGGCGAGGCCGAAGTTGTCCGCGATGGGTCGATATCGGTGGCGGTTGTCCGCGATCGGACGGAGTCGATGATGGCCGTAGGGTTGGAGCGAAAGTTCAAGTCACCCAGATGCTCCAAGATTAGAGTAGCTGCTATGCGCTGTTGGGCTACACGCTGCCGGTCCACGTCGACGGCGCCAAGGACCGCCGATCAGTTTGCCTGCTGCGTCTGGAATGTGCTTGATCGATCCAAGCGCCCTCCGTGTGGAATTTTTTTTTCTTTGCCCAAAGTGTAGCCACGTAACTAGCTGCGTTGAACTGTATGTACGCAGCTAGCTGGCCGGCCGGCTTGAAATCGAAGTGTGATTGGATCACGTATTGCAGCAGTACTTGATGTTTTGCACAGGAGCTCTCTTGGAATCAATCCAGCTAGTGGCTTAAAGTTCTTCATGCAACTGGTGGAGTGCTTCCCAACGATGCAGACCGCGATCCATGTGCGGCAGCAGGTTGAAATCCGCCTCGGGACTGCGGGTAGCGGCCGGCTGCCACACGCGTCTTCGTCAAAACCGACGTAGATCGGCCGTGTACGGCCTTCAACGTGTATGCAGATTAGATCAGCTGCACGGATGAGGTTTCACCGATTTGTAGACGCGTTGCGTCGCCGCCGACATCCGTGAGATCGGATTTTTGTCGATTCCATCAGCCACACGGGCGAGGGCAGTGGTGATGTTGAGCCTCCGCGCCGCAGATGAGCCGACGTGCGATCTTGTAGATTGGATCGGCATACGCGAGGGCATGCTGTCGAAGTAGACGCGATCTGGTCGTTGTTGTCGATAGAGTTTGGAGCCGCCGAAACGTTGAATCCAGCGCGCGTTCTTCCCACAGACGGCGCCAATTGACGAGGTTGAAGCTCGGCAAATCCCTGGATCGAGTACCCCGGGTTGATTGAGGGGGAGAGAGATGCGCGCTGGTAGTTCCGTCGGCTGACAAGCAAGGATTTACCCAGGTTCGGCCCCTCGTGGTGAGGTAAAGACCTACATCCTGCTTGTCTGATCTGTATAGATGATGATGTGAAGTTTACATGGTGGCCGCAAGGGCAATGGTGTGAGACGTGGTCTCGTCTCCCCCCTATGGGGTGCCCCTGCCTGGCTTTATAAAGGGAGCCCGATAGGGTTTACATGTTTTCTTGTATTGTACTCCAAGTCGTGCTTCATGGGCTTCTTTGAGCCTGCCAGGTGGGCCGTAGATTGGATCGCACCAGGTATACCAATGATAGGGGACCCAAAGGGTATATCCCCGTCACCGTCCCAAAAAAGATGTCATTTCTTTGTTTAAATTTGAATGTATCTAAAATTTAGACAAAGAAATGACATCCTTTTTGGGACGGAGTTAGTATTATAATGCTTAAATTTATAAATTAATAAAACTCTGATAAGTTCGTGAGAGGAAAGTAACAGAGGTAGCTTAGCGAGTACTCCCTCCATTGCACAGTAATCTACATGCTAGAGATTTTAAGACAAAATAGCAAGCTCTTTAATAGTACTGCTCAAGTATGTAAATACCCATTTCATGCTAGACTAGCATTAATGAAAACCACTAGGAAAAGAGAGAGGTTGCTTAGTTTTTTGTTGCCGCTGATTACCGAGTAGACAATTAATGTCTAGAAGCTAGAATGTAGAATAATGTGGAACAAAAATACTAGTCTAGAATGTAGATTATTTTGGAATGGAGGGAGTATTACAAACCAGCCAGAGCCTACATGTGCATGTCTAAGGCCCTGTTTGTTTGGGCTTCTGCTTCTACTTTTAGGGTCCAAAAGCAGAAGCCCAAACAAACAACATGCGGTAGGGAAGTGCTTCCGAGAAGCGCTGTCTGGAATTGCACGCAAAGAGCGAACGGGAGTGGAAGCAGGGTGGGAGCTGCTTCCCGCAGCTTTTCTCCTCAATCCTGAACCGTTATTCTTTATTGCCCATGTCGTAGCCCTATATTACAAGCATCTTGCCACCGTGAGTCTGAAGGTTGTACTTTGCCTTCCATGCGCATCTATTTTTTTTAACTGATGCGCATCTACCTTGTATGACTCTGTACCCGCTAAGATTGATACTTCATCTCAAATAAATATATTTCGATTCGAAATAATTTGTATACAAAATATGTGCGCGTCGATGAGTAGATTCCATTCCTGTAATTGGTTGCGAGTTTCGTGAACTGTAGCTTCTTAATTTTGGAACAAAGTTTACACTATTTTTAAACCAATTTTATCAAATTCGTTATGTTCGGTTGATCGTTTGAAATTTACTTTCACGAGTAGATCGACCTCGTCATTTTCCACAACTTTCATGTTGTAATGTTTTCTTTTACACAGACAAACACGTACAAATATTGTAGTTATGTGTGTACGCGTTTAGATTTTGCTTCTTGAACCACTTGTGGTCGTGTTCCTCTCCAACTTCTTCTTTGTCCGTCTTGTCACTACATAATACATCTGCGAAAAAATACATGTTCTTGTTAGTATTTTAGGTAATTCATTAGTTTTATACTTGATCTGTATATTATTTATTACATGTTAAGCAACAATAATATACGTTTCCATGACCAGGGTATTTCAGATAATTCTACACATTACAGTCACACCGCAGCTAGTTGATAAATACTAAAATTAATTATTTTGTTTTGAATCAGTATTTATATAACTTTTCCAGCATTCGGGGGCATTTCAGAGATTTCATCCTTCAAACCAGCAGCAGCAGCCCTCAAAATCACCACTGCCAAACATCAAATCTCTATTTCCAACAGCTGCTTTTCAACAGCCCACCAGCTACAGCTGCTTCTCAACAGCTGCAGCCCAAACAAACAGACCCTAAGACTTAGGCCGAAAGAGCAAAGACAACAAACACTATAAAGGATTAAACGGGCGGCGATGGAGCGTGTCAGTCTGTAGGGTTGTTAAAGATCTGCCACCAGCATGTCGATGATAGCCTGGTCTTAACGGTCTGACAAGGGATTGCTGTGTTAATAAACCAGATTTGAAAATACAATCAGCAAATTTGCGAGGGAACACAACTTCAATCAAGAAGTTCTTATGAATATTCGAAATTTCCCAGGATTGGCGGCAAAAAAAGCCACACAAACTTCTTGGCCTGAACCGACAGAGAGAGTAAAATGGCCAAAAAACTGCGGAAAACTGAGGATCCCACTGAACTCCTAGCATTTGGCGCACCCCACTCCACATAAAATTGTCAAGATGACAAGAGAGCAAAATGTAGTTCATGTCTTCCAGCTGGCCACAAAGTGAGCACGAGCCATCTCTTTTGAGAATCTGCTCACCAGATGGGAGACGACCACGAGAAAGTTGCCAGGTAAAGATTTTAATTTTGAGGGGCATCTTCGCTGCCTAGAAGAACTTGGGAGTAAGAGGATTAGGTCTCTGAAAGATTTTACAGTAGAGGGAGTCCACGGAGAAAGAGTATGGGGGCTCCAAAGCCCATGACGCCACATCTTGGTTGTCACATGGGCGCATGTCCTCCAATTCGAGCAAAATCTTATTTCATTGGGTCAGTTCCTCATCACCAAAGGCACATCGCCTATGAGAGAAGAATTTCAGGACTGGAGCATATATCCAATCGGAGGATTAGTGCTTGATATCTACTTGGTTGTCTAACGTTGGGACACCTTGAGAGGAAGGTGGATGTAGCACAGTATATTTTCCTCAAAAGAACCAAAGTTTATCGAACCCGCACGAATACAGTACGCCACAAAATTTGATGTAGGACCTGCACACAACATATAAAACACCTTGTCCCCAACGTTCCAAGAAGTTTGTCAGACTTCCCGTCTTGCTAAAACAGTGGATTAAACGTACAGTGTAAAAAGCAAAGTGAAAACACAAATAGTAACAAAACAGGACAGCGGAGAACAAGTTGTAATCAATGTAAGAGAATGGACCTGGGGCATAGTTTCACTAGTGATATCTCTCAAAAAATAATAAGCATTGTTAGGTAACAAATTATAGCTAGGCAATTACAGATTATGATCATGTGATTATGAGAGAATGAACCAGACAAATATTCATGTATCATATAGAAAACTTAAATCACGAGCATATAAATGTAGTTTGTTTATTATATTCTATAATTAGTTTCCTTTGTGAAACAAGGAGTATTCCTTATAGTATTTTTGTTATTCTTCTCTGAATCCTCCTCATTAATAAGATCTAGTTTCAAAGAAAGTTACCATTGATAGCAACGGCGTCAGAAATTCATCACGTCCCAGCAAACACAAAAATACGAGCAATTACATTGGATGAATCTCGATCATGTTAGGCAGCTCACGATACCATTATATTGATGAACACGGCGGAGAGATAACCATCTAGCTACTGCTATGGACCCGTAGTCCAAGGATGAACTACCCACACATCATCATGGAGGCAACAAGGTTGGTGTAGATGCTACCGGCGACGATCCCCCTCTCCGACAGAGTACCAGAACATGACTCGAGATTGGTTTCCATGAAGGAGGCGGCTTGGTATCAAAATTAGGAAAATAGGGTTCGTCTAGAGTATTTTCGCGTCGGGTAGATTTTGTAGGCGTCGGGGGCGTCGAGAGACGGTTGCCATGGGACTCATGTGGGTGGGGCCCATGTCTGGCCTCAGGGCCGCGGCCCCAGGCCACATGCTCAGCTAGGTGGCCCCCTTGTGCCCTCTTCGGCTTCCTGTGTCCATCTATTCTTCGTGTATTTTTCGGGTTTTTTGATGACTTTTCTTTAACAATTTTTCTAAAAGTACAAAAACAGTAGAAAATGTTACAGTATATATGGATCACACTAGCCTTTTCCATCAGTTCAGACTTTTGGGATAGTTGGCTAGTGCATGAAACATGACAGAAAATAACAACTGACACTTGGCACTGGGTTAATAGGTTAGTCCCAGAAAGTATTGGAAAATGATACAAAATCATGATATAAATATGTAACAATAAAATTAAAATAGCATGAAATGATAAAAAAATTATGCATACGTTTTGGACTCCCCGATGTGGCAGATGGAGGTGTCAGTCTCCCCAATCTTATTGGTGAGGCGTTGCTTTCATGGGAGGGGAGGGGCCGTTGTAGAGGGCATGAGCCCCCGAGGTACAATGTACATCATCATCGGTGGTTTCTAGATGACACCTTCACTAGTTCTGGTCAGGTCCACCCACGAACTCACCTAGCCACATGGGTGGGGGTACGTTGACTTGGGCAGCCCTAGAGTTGTGTGGCACTCGCCTCCTCGCAATTCATGGCTGGAGGCTGGGAACGTCGATCTGAAGTTGAAGATGCCTCGTCACCCGTGCATAGGTCGTTTGGTGAGGATAGTCGTCTATGTTTTTCTTCCTTTTTCCCCTTTTGTGGCCTCGCTGTTGGCGGGTGCGACCCACTTATTGTAAGGTTTTGCGAACTTGTTCGTTGACTCTATCTTAGTGCCTTCTTCTCAATACAAAGACATGCGTCTAGGCACCACATGGTAAATGTGGTGAGCAATCTAAACAAAACAATATCAAGAAAAAGAAGACATTCTCCTAGGCATCTTCTGAAAAAAAGGTTTTAGACCATTTGTCCTACACCATGGGGTTTTGTCTCTACGCTTATGCAGCATTTCCAGCAACCCAAAGTACTAGCTAGTACTCCGTTTCTTGAAAAGAATGTCGGGTGTTCTGACTAATTCTTGAGAGGGGTTACAAACTGGTCTTATGGGAGTTTCCTACTTCTGCGCACCGACAGAAATTCCGACGATAGCGAAAACAGCCGAGACTTGAAAACAGAGCAGCGATTACTGGCAGAAAGCTAAACTACTTTCTTAAAACGTACTCCCTCCGTTCCATAATGTAAGCCTTTTTAGCATTTCTCTTTCCATCCGTATCTAGACATGTTTTAGTACATGTCTAAATACGGATGGAAAGAGAAATGCTAAAAAAGCTTACATTATGGAACGGAGGTAGTAGCTAGTTGGAGCACTTTGGAGTATTTGCCGGTGCACCGACTTGCTTCGATCGGTAACAGCTCATCCTGAAAAGGAAGACAACTATAATTCAAACGTCATTACAAAGATTCCAGATTATGTATCATATGCAATGAGGGTTCAGTCAAGCTTATGCAGCTAGCTAGTACTCCGTTTCCTTGAAAAACTGGCTGATGCTCTGAGTAAAGAGGGGTTGAGCATCTCTAACCCATCCCCTATTTTTTAGAGGAGAAAACGACCCCCTTTCTCTTAGAGGAGGAGATTTGCTCCTCTAAATTTTGCGTGGCGGAACCGATCCCCAAAAAGTTTAGAGGAGTAAAATTTTGTTTTTTGCAAATCAAAACTTTTGAACAAAATAAGTTTAACAAATCAAATTATTCATTACTACAACCCCAAATAAATGTAATAATCAAATAGTTCATTATTACAAACCGAATTGAATGTCGTTCGACGGCTCTTGTGATGGTGAGGAACAAGTCCTTTTGCATCCGAAACCGGCGTCGGAATTGCTTCTCCGTGTAGGTGGCATCGGGATTGAAGTAATCTCGCATGATCTTCGCATGCCCCTCGGCTCTGTTTCGGTTAACCCAAGCACGGCCGAACTGAGAACCCATCCTCGGCTTCCGAAAATCTTCGTTCAAAATCATAAGCATTGCCATTTCCAAATCCTCGTCTTCTTCTTCCTCCTCCTCCGACGAGGAATCGTCGAAAATCATCTCTCTCAGCCTCTTCATCTATAGACGAATGCTAACGGTCAACATCACGGCCGAAAAAACAAAAAAAAAATTGGTAGGGGAATTCTGTCGACTACCTTGTGTGCGGCGGAGTTGGAGATTGAGCAGGAGCAGTTGAGCCGGTCAAAAGGGGGCTCGGCGACCGGGCGGGCTAGAGGAAGGTCGGGCGGCGAGGTCGAGGCTGAGAAACGCCCTCCTCGCGGCTGCGCGATGACCGGACGGCCACGGACCAGCGTCTCCGCCGCCCGGAGAAGTTCGTCGGACGTCGACCACGGACGACGGCCACGGCCCCCAACTCGACACCCCTGGTAGCTCTACACCGCCTCCGTCCCCTCCCGAGCCTTTTCCCGACCGAATGCGACCTCGCCGTGGCCGGAACTGAGCTTTTTTGGGGATCCGACCGGCGGCGGGATCGACCTCGATGCGACGGCCCTAGTGCTCGATTCCGGCGACGGCGAGCTACTGCGAAAGGGGCGGATGGAGGGAGATGGACTTGCGGAGCTTCGGGCTGCCGGCGGAGGGCAAACGGTGGCCGGTGGTGGCGACGCCGGCGAGAATGGTGCGCCGGGTCGACGGGGCAGTGGCGAGGAGGTGGAGGAGGAAAAATATACGCTTCGGGGCCTCCGGCGCTTATTTTTGCGAGTCGTGGAGGCCGACTCCTAAATTTTTTTCTCCTCTAACGCGGCTTGGGGATCGGCTTGAGACGTATCCGGCCGTTAGACGAGAAAATATACTCCCCTAAAGCTTTTTTGGGGATGGGTTAGAGATGCTCAACCGGTCTTCTGGGAGCGATTTCTGCTTTTACCGACCGACAAAAAACCGACAACAGCGAAAACAGTTGAGGCTTGAAAAACAAGGCAATATCACTCAGACTTCTGTTTTTCCCCGCTCTCTGCGTGAGTGTGTATGACAGTATGAACCAGATCTTTCAGGGGAAAAGTGTCAAATCAGCTCATTAGTGGCAAAAAACAACTAAATTACTTTCTTATACCGTATCTAATAGGAGCAGTTAGGGGTAATTGGCGGTGCACCGACCTGCTTCGATCAGCTACAGCTCATCCTGAAAATGAAGACCACTATATAATTCAAACGTCATGACAAAGATTCCAGATTATTTGTCATATACAATGAGGGTTCAGTTTCAGTTACACTTATGCAGCTAGCTGGTATTCCGTTTCTTCAAAAAATGGCTGATGCTCTGACTAATTCCCGACTAAAGAGGGGTTACAATCGGTCTTTTGGGAGCGCTTTCTACTCTTACCGACCGACAAAAACCCGACAACAGCGAAAACAGCTGAGGCTTGAAAAACAGAGCAGTATCACTCAGCATTTTTTTTCTTTTCGCTCTCGGCATTAGTGCGTATGAACCAAATCTTTCAGAGGAAAAATGTCAAATCAGCTCATCACTGGCAAAAAACAACTAAACTACTTTCTTAAACCGTATCTAGTAGGAGCACTTAGGGGTAATTGCCGGTGCACCGACTTGCTTCGATCGGCTACAGCTCATCCACGCTGTTTCTGCTCCAACTGAACTCTGAACTTTCTCTTTTCCTGGCATATCAATGTGTGAGCTCAGCACTAAACAATGGTGTCTGATTGTCTGTGAGGCTAGGGTTTTGTACTTATGCCAAAGCTCGCGGCACACAGCATTTCTTTCTCCAAGTTGCACAAGGTGCAGAGGACTAGGCTTAATTGGCTTGCTGCTGAAAACAAACATGGCCTCCTTTCTGTCCCGCTTTGCCCTTTTGCGTTTCGTTTCCTGCAGTGTCTAGCTAGTTTATGTCATCTGTCAGGAAAAAACCAACTTTGTTTCAGAACCATCTACGGTTTTATGTTTCTTATCAGAGACCTTTATCTCAGAATCATATATTGTGAAAGTGCAGGGACTGAGAATACAGAATATATAAAGCCATCTATCCTGAATGAGATTTGCCATTTCTTTAATGGATTGACCAGTCTATGCATACACTATGTGATGATGATAATGATGAGGATGATACACTGATACTGTAAATTAAGGTTGATCCAGACAAGAATTCGTGGGATAGACGTCTAATGCTGCTGCCTAAGCCTTATAGTTTGATTAAAACACCATTTGGTGCCATCCTTATATGATGGTGCTGTCCTCGAGTGCCCCAGTTTTGGCATTTCTTCATGTACGTTAGTGTTGGCTCTTCCGTCATACGAAGGGAACATTTTGCATAAATTGAGTAAAAAATATAGTGGTCGACTAATTCTCTGGCGTCCATTGAGCCCACCTGTCTGTACGTATATCATAGTACTACCGTTATATGCAACTAAGGAAGTCTTGCGGGAGATTTTCTCATCTTCGCATGGCTAGGACTAGGCTCTGACAATGGCGAGGCTAACGAACCGATCACCTGTCTGTTATGCTTGGCTATCTGGGTCTTAGTCTGTATGATGAAGTTGCATGTATGGTTGTGAACTGTGTTTTGGAGTTTGGCTCTTTCTAAAAAGGCTGGTGCTACGCTGTTTGTTGTCGCTTTTTCGTTAAATCGAGCAAATGGATGTGTTTTTCCAGCCATTGAGTTCTTTTATTTGGTTTAGTGTTTGCAAAACTGGCGGTTTCATTTGTGGAGCTTCGATTCCAACCGACACGAACGGTTCCTAAATCCTCGGGTGAAAACCTAAACTTCATTGGAGCGGGTGGCAGCGACGGACGTATCACTATCTTCTTCAAGGCGTTTACTTGGAATTCTTGACCCTCGTGGTGCAACAGGTTCGTGACGGACGAATAGGATGATGTTGTGGTCGGGGGAGCGGCTCCAGACGGTGGTGGTTCGTCGAGGCGGCGGCCTCAATCTCGCATGCAGCGGCGGACTATGGGGTAGGTCCGTGGCCTTGCGTGGTTTTGGGTGGCGACCTGGGGCTGTGTGGACAACGAGTTGGTCAACTCGTGTAGATCGCTTTCGGGCAATACGGAGATCAAGCTGGTTGTTGCGTCGGGGAGGCGGCCCCGGATTTGGCGCGACATTCGTGGACTGCGGGCGGTCGTCTGAGTATTGATGGCTACGAGATGACTGGGTCGTGCGGCGTCGCGGCTCGCGTACGTTTTGTTGCGAAGTAGTATAAGTCGGGGCGGCGGCTCCGAAGCTGGAGGTGTGTGTGTCTGTTGCGTTCGTCGGACTAGCGCCGTGTGGATGGCAAGTCCCTCGCTTGTGCTGTTTTTCGGCTCGGTTTTCCTTATAAACAGGGCAATGTTCGGGTTTTAGACTCGTTTTCTCTTATAAAACTGGATCAACTCTATTCTATCTAATCGAGCAGCAGATATCAAACCGCCTTTTCCTAAAAAAAAAGTTTCTTTAATAGAAATCGAGGGGAGGTTGTTGTTAATTTTTTTTTTGCAACTTCTGCAAATGAATTCTGTAGGATCTTTGTACCTGATCTCTACCAATCTTGAAATAAATGTATCCCATGGGCTGGACGAATATAATTAGCAGCTAATTAAGAATCGAATCCTTTATATCTCGATCTTTATCACTAATAAACGGCTTCCATATATAACAGATGCACTACTACTTTTTGTTAGTGGGAGATAGATTGGCCAACATCAATTGGTACTAAATAAACAAATTTCATAAACATCTCAACCATAGCAATCCCATTGAGTAGATTAATCTCTCCAATTAAGGCACTCAGTATTGGGATGCGGTGACCACAGCAAAGGAGAATACTTTGCTCTTCCATATCAGTCAACTTGGACTTACCCAATGAAAGATCTATGTTTAGAAGGAGGCATCCAGTCCTTATTCACCTTATCAAAGAAGTACTAGTAATTTTCCCGGCCCTTAACGGGGTATCGTGTATATATAGCCTAGAGGGGCGACGGAAATCCTCTGCATTGGAGGCGGCAGACATCAAAGAATCATCAACCAATTCCAACTACTAAGCCTCGAATCGCCGCTATCTGTCTGTTCCCTCTTTTCTCCAACTAATGGTTTTCGTCGCAGTCATGGTCACTGGGATTGCGTCGGCTGCCGTGGCGCTGGTCCTGCGGACGGTGTGGCTCACCCTGTCCTGCTACTTCCTGACACCAATGAGGATCCGTAGGGCCATGGCGGCGCAGGGGGTCCACGGGCCCACCCCGCGCCCGCTCGTCGGCAACCTCCGCGAGGTGTCGGCCCTCGTGGCCAAGGCGACCGCCGGCGACATGCCGTCCCTGAGCCACGACATCGTCGGCCGCCTCATGCCCCATTACGTGCACTGGTCCGGGATATACGGTGAGAATTTCGGGAAGACAACAGCGCCCTGCCCATTGCGCGCAGGACGTCCTGATTGACCTTGGGAATTGTTGTGCGTTTCAGGGAAGCTGTTCTTGTACTGGTACGGGAGCGAGCCGCGGCTGTGCCTGACGGACACGGACATGATCAAGGAGTTCCTGTCGTCCAAGTGCGCGCACGCCACCGGCAAGTCGTGGCTGCAGCGGCAGGGGACCAGGCACTTCATCGGCCGCGGCCTGCTCATGGCCAACGGCGCCAGGTGGTCGCACCAGCGCCACGTCGTCGCGCCGGCGTTCATGCCCGACAAGCTCAAGGTACGGACCCGTGCCGCGTCGATCGATCGAACACATGGTGGCATTGAATCCTGACCTGGGGTATATGGCACGTGTTTAACCACGCAGGGCCGTGTGGGGCACATGGTGGAGTGCACGAAGCAGACGATCCTGTCGCTGCGGGACGCGGCGGCGCGGGGGCACGGCGAGGTGGAGATCGGCGCGCACATGACCCGGCTCACCGGCGACATCATCTCCCGCACCGAGTTCGACACCAGCTACGAGACCGGCAAGCGCATCTTCCACCTCCTCGAGGACCTGCAGCGCCTCACCGCGCGCTCCAGCCGCTATCTCTGGATCCCCGGCAGCCAGTGAGTCACGATCACACTCCCCTCCCCCCCGGCCGAACTCACTGTTTGCTACTGACCTGGCCTTTGTCTGTACCGTCCTTCACTTGCGAGTTGCGACCGCATCCTGCGGCCTTTGTATGCACGCCCGCCCTCGCCTTGTTCCCTGCACTAAGATAACTAAGCTGATTAAGCTAATCTAAGCTGCTCTAGGTGATAATTAGCCTGGTCTTACTTAATTAGGTGGCGTGCAGCCCATCCATATGTTAGTTTTTTCGACACTGGCACTGACTTCAATTTGTCCGGCGCTTTGGATTGATTCCATCATCCACTGGCGCATCCGTACGCGCACACACACGAGTAAACAACTACATGCGCCTGATCGAGCAATCTGACTGACCAGAGAGCTTGATCATCGATCGGTTTCAGGTACTTCCCGAGCAAGTACAGGAGGGAGATCGGCCGGCTGAACGGCGAGCTGGAGGGCGTGGTGCTGGATTCCATCCGCCGGAGCCGCGAGATTGCCGACGAGGGACGGACGACGTCCACCTACGGCCGGGGACTGCTATCCATGCTGCTGGCCGAGATGGAGAAGAAGAAGGACAGCAAGGGTGCAGCAGTTGGCAAGTTCAGCTACGACACGCGGCTGGTGATCGACGAGTGCAAGACCTTCTTCTTCGCCGGCCACGATACGTCCGCGCTGCTGCTCACGTGGACGCTCATGCTGCTCGCCACGCACCCGGAGTGGCAGGACAAGGCCCGCGCCGAGGTCGCCCAGGTCTGCCGCGACGACCCGCCGTCAGCCGACCACCTCTCCAAGCTCACCGTGGTATGTCCTACATTTGTGAATGAGCATGGGCTAGCACACATATTGATGCACCTACGAACAGCCCAGATAATTAAAGGGTGTAACTCAGTCGGTGTTCAAAAAACTCCTCTTCTCTTCCCGGTTGTTATGAGCAAAATCTCATGGATTTGTTTTGTTTGCGTGTGTGCAGCTGCAGATGATCATCCACGAGACGCTGCGGCTATACCCGCCGGCGACGCTGCTGCCGCGGATGGCGTTCGAGGACATCACGCTCGGCGACGGCCGCCTCCACCTGCCGCGCGGGATCTCGGTGTGGATACCGGTGCTGGCAATTCACCATGATGAGTCCATCTGGGGCGCCGACGCGCACGAATTCCGGCCGGAGCGGTTCGCCGCCGGCAGCGGGCGACGCTCGTCGTTCCTACCTTTCGCCTCCGGGCCGCGCAATTGCGTCGGGCAGGCGTACGCGCTCGTGGAGGCCAAGGTCGTGCTCGCCATGCTGCTCGCCAGCTTCCGCTTTACCATTTCCGACGACTACCGCCACGCGCCGGTTAACGTGCTCACGTTGCGGCCCAAGCACGGCGTGCCCGTCCACCTCCGCCCGCTGCAACCGTAGGCGTAGGCGTCCAGTTTTGTTGCTCCTTTGGCGCGCCTCGCTCGATCTGGTATAGAGAAAGAAATGTTTTTTTGAGTGGAGAGAAAGAAATGTTTTGTGTCTGACTGACAGGCAAGGCTGGCCTGTCAGCCGGCCCGGCTGGTATAGATGATGCTATAGAGTTGGAGTTCTTGTTGCTGTGTCTGGATTAGATGATTACAATGTATGCAATGATAACTTTCTGATCGGTATACATAACAAAAAAATTCACAGCTCATGGCTGTAAAAGTAATTCATCCAACTCAGACAACTTTTATTCGTGGCAGACACATTCTTGAAGGGGTCATGGTTTTGCACGAGGTCATTCATGAAGTTTGTAGGACGAAAGCAAAAGGCAGGGGCGAAGCCAGCCCACAAGAGTATAGGGGTCATTTCCATTGTGTTGGGGTCATTTTCTGCTTATGAGCAATATTTATCACTCATTAACTAAGGATTTTCTTTAGATCACCGGGGTCAATTGACCCTAATAATTGCATGTAGCTCCGCCCCTAGCGAAAGGCATCGTTCTCAAGCTCGATTTTGAAAAAGCATACAGAAAACGGCCTCTAGTCCCGGTTGGCCAACCGGGACTACCAAATCGGGACTAGAGGCCCCGTCCTTTAGTCCCGGTTGGTCACGAACCGGGACTAAAGGGGCTCCACGTGGCCAAGGCAGAGTGCCCGGGCGGGACGACCTTTAGTCCCGGTTGTGTTTTTATTCAATTATTTTTCAGGGTGGGTTTAGGGTTTTGCGTTTTTCATTCAATTAATTTGTGTTTTCCATTCAATTATTTTTCATTTCAAACAAATTTTCGCTACTACATATTGTACACGTCGATGGATATATAATATAATTTCTCTTACGAGCATACATATATATACAATATGGGAAAATAAAATATATGAGATCTCTCGATCAATTGCTCGTAGGCGGTCCTTTGGTAGGAGACGACACACACAATTGCTACGTTTGCGAGATCATTAAATTACATGGAGGCATTAGCGGAAATGGTATTCTCCGGTTTCAGATATGACCTCCGTAAGCAAAAATCCCGCCAATTCCTGTTGAATTGCTCGTAGGCGCTTTTGTGGTAGGAGCATCTCCCGCATCTTTTCGATCTTTAAAGAAGGAGATCAATATGAATATATGAGTTGTGTGTATATATATCAAATCATCATAAAAAATCATGAATGAAACTCAACACAATTGGTGGTAATAAAAAATTGCGAATAGTGTTTACGTACTTGACGTTGTCTTACACCCGTGTTCCGCTCACTAGTCGTCATGCGAATGAACTCGCAAACGTAGTATGCACATAAATTATTTCTCTGTTCATGCCTCGCACAGTACTTGTTCCATCTCCAAGTCAGGTTCTCGCTCCATTGACCGACAACATCCTTGATGAACCGTTTCCAAACCCTGCGGCAAAGAAAATGAATAAAAGAGTTATTAATTACTTGATATCAGGAAATTGATGAAAAAGGACGATATAGTGTGATAATAATTGAAATTATCTCTGGAGCATATAAATCACGTTGGAGTAGTCTTCAGACTCTTTATCTGAGTCCATGACTTCAACTATTCCATCGTCAACTCTAATGATTAGCAGGATCCAGTGAAAGCTGCATGTTTATATACGCAGGCATGCATAACTCATCAATTACACTTAACATCGAGTAAGCAAAATAGAATGTGTACAATACAGTAACACACTCGAGTAAGCGCATCTTTGGATCTTTGGTCGACATAACTGGCTCCATCTGCTACCTTTGGCTTATTCCATTCTCGAATGGTGATCGGGATGCTGTCCCTAACAATAACTCTGCATTGGTTTACAAATAAACGTGCGTTTGCTTCGGGAGCAAGCGGGACGCCATCTTCAGCGTCTTCGTCGATCGAGAACCTCTGATGCCCCTCCAACTTTTTGGTCGGGTCTCGTTTCCTTGCAGCAGATTCGCTCGATCCAGAGGGCTAAAAGAAGAAAGATTCGTTAATATAAACCCAAAACAAAGGCAGGTCAATCCGTCGCGACCTCCCTATACAACGAGGAAGTCACCGTCAGCCGCGCGCTGCAGACGGAAAATTTTCCCACGCCAGAGCTGTAGGTGCCAGGTCCGCCCCGACCTACCTTTGCCCCCTCCAGGTCCGCCCCATTGCAGATTGAACTCGAGGAGGAGCTGGTCGGAGTGACGGCGTCATAGTGTATAGGAGGAGCAGCCGGCGACTAGGAGGGCAGCAGCAGAGCGGTCTCGCCGGCCTGGGGAGCAAGTAGGGAGGTGGAGCCAGGAGACGGGGCGAGGAGGAGGTCGCGCACGTGGAGGAGCTCGACTAGGGGTGGAGGTCGGGCGTAGCTGGGAAGGGGGTGGTGGCGGAGGAGAGCCTTGTCAGTGAGGGCGGTGCTGCTCGTCAGCAGCAGGAGGAGTCGAGCGACGAGGAGGGAGAAAGGGGATCGGGGGCAGGGGTTTCCGTGTGTGTGTGGTGCGGCCAGTGTGAGGATAAGAGAGAGAGAGAGGGGTTGGGTGACTTTTTTTATTCTTTCCTGCCAGTGATTAGCAGGAGTTTGTATTAGGCTACTTTGACTAGAATGGGCATATGTCGTCCAACGGGTAGGTGCATACGCACCCACGATGGCACCAAATCGTTTTTGATATATATATATATACAAATCAATTAATGCATCTAGTGATCACCAGAGGCTTAATATACCTTGCCGGACTTTGTTATGGCTCCAACATTTTCTTCGCCATCATTGCTTGTTTGTCCTTCGTCTGTTCGTTCTATCTCAAGTCCCTCAACGGAGTCGTTCAGAAATTGTGAGCCGTTATCTTCTCCGCGGGAACGTATAATGTCGAATATATCGTCTTCACCATCTCTGTCGCCGGCGTCCATAGCTTAACTAATCCAGAAGAAAGATAAAACATTTTAGAATATGAATATGTCTAAAATGGAATAATTTAGTAAAATGGAATAATTAAGGAAAATGACAAACTAGTAATTTAAATCCATAATTAAGGAAAATGGCATAATTTAAAATGGCATAGTTTAAATCTATAAATTTTCACATAATTGGCATAATTTTAAATGGCATAATTTTAAATGCATTGTATCCCTTGTTGTTTCATAACTAACTACAACTGTATTACTGAAGCACATTTTACAGAGAGGAGCATGAATGGATTCATGCTAGCAACATAAAGGATGTCCCTGACTAGACATTGACCTGTATTTGAACATAAACACCTGAATGCTAAAGATGTGTTCTGAATCTTAGTTGCTAAACAAGCCTGATGGCGGGCTTTGACATTGAAGCTCCTGAGTACATGATTGATCCTGTCTGATTGGAAAGAGTTGCTAGATTGAATAGCTGCAATGAGGGGCCTAATCATCCAATGACCTGAAGTAGCTATAATGTCATTTGCAGCTGATGTAGATGCCAAGACAGAGTTGTCGGTGTAGAAGCAATTTTGGCACATACTGTCAGCTATACTACAGAAGCTAGCTAAACTGATCTAGTAATTAAACTACAAGCTCGATCGGAGGCCGGAGGAGCACATGCTGAGGAGGAGGCCGGAGATGCTGAAGGTCGAGGTCATCGGAGGCCGGAGGAGCACCTGCTGAGGAGGAGGCCGGAGCACCCGCGGCGTATGGGAGGGCGGCGCGCCGGAGGAGAGGAGACCGGCCCGCGCGCGGCGTCTGGAGGGCTCCCGGATGAGAGGAACCTGGCGGCGGCGGGGGAGTCGCGGAGGATTGAAGGCTGGCGGCGGCGCGGGAGATGATCGAGCAGGGCTTCACCGGACGACGAGAATCTGGGCCACCGGTTGGGAAGAACGAACTGATGAAATCGACGATTGCGCTCCAAGTTTTGGAAAGAAAAGGGGAAAAAGGCCTTTAGTCCTGGTTGGTGGTTGGTGGTTGCAACCGGGACTAAAGGACCTATATTACCGGTTGGTAGCTGGAACCGGGACTATAGGTACACCTTTAGTCCCGATTCCAGCTACCAACCGGTACTAAAGTTTTTTTCGGGCCGGCCGCGAAAATTGCGCGCGCGAAGCCCACCTTTAGTCCCGGTTGGCATTGCCAACCGGTTCTAAATGGGCTTTTTTAATAGGTTTTCTTTTTTGTTCTCGTTTCCTTTTTCTTTTTCTATTTTTTATTTCTTTTATATCTGTTGATGTAATTTTCCAAATCAATTCAAATTAGTTTCTAAAAATTTGTAAAAATAATATTGATACGTGTCAAACGTATCTATAATTTTTGATGTTCCATGCTTGATTATATATCATTGCCATATGTTTTTATAATGTTTTTACATCATTTTGGCATAATTTATGGAACTAACCTATTGACAAGATGCCCAGTGCCAGTTCCTATTTTCTGCTGTCGTTTTGTTTCAGAAAAGTTATTCAGGGAAGTTTCACAGAATCAGTTGAAATTTTACATGAATTATTTTTACGAGGAAATGAAGACTGCACCTCGAGGAGACCTGCAGGGGGGCCCACAGGCCTAGATGGAACCCAGGCGTGCTCAACCCCTTGACCGCGGCTGGGGCCCACCCCGGCGCCTCGGGCGCCTCCTCGAGTTGCCCTTTCACCTATAAATTGCCTTCGTCCCAAAAACCCTCGATACCCGATCATATTTTCCAAAAAAAACATCCGAGGCCTCCGCTGTCTTCAACCCTAGATCGGGAGGGATCTGTAACTCTTCCCGGCACCCTGTCGGAGGGGGAGATCATCACCGGAGGCATCTACACCACCATGTCTGCCTCCGGAATGATGCGTGAGTAGTCCACCATGGGACTATGGGTCCATGGCAGTAGCTAGATGGTTGTCTCTTCTCCTTGTACTCCATTATTTAGATCTTGTGAGCTGCCTAACATGATCAAGTTCATATTATCTATAATTGCTATATGATGTGTTTGCTTGGATCCGATGAATCGTGGAAATCATTACTCTTGTTCATCTATGTGTTATGTTTTATTTATGATCTTGCATGCTCTCCGATGCTAGTGGATGCTTTGGCCAAATAATTGTTAGTATTATCAGAGAGAGTATTTATGCTAGATAGTGGGTTGATGCCTTCTTGAGCAGAGTGCGACTGACAGAAACGCTCATGCCAAGTTTGTGCTGTTGCCACTAGGGAGAAAACAGCGGTGTTATTTCCTCGTGTTATTACATTGCTTACATTATGCACCATGCTTATTACGATGATCGGTTGCTTGCAACTTAATACTTCTGGGAGACATGCTGGATAGCGATCTCGGGGGTGGATTATTAGTCATAGACTTAGTTAGATAACGGTCTATATATTTTGACGTAATGCCCATATTTGATGAAACAGTGAACAATATTGTTTTATGATAGCATTGTTATGCGCCCACAATTTTGTCAATTGCCTTGCTGTAATTTATTTACCAATCATGCATATCTTCTGGAGAGACACCACTAGTTATCTGTGGACCCCCGTTCTATTTTGCTACACTGTTTACAACTGTTTTAATAGCTTTCCGTACTCATTTGCTCGCTGGTCATATTTTACTCTCATCATATTTTACACTTGCATAATTAATTCTTTGTGTTCAGCAAGCCGGAGAGATTGACAACCTCTCTGTTTCATTGGGTCAAAGTAGTTTGTTTGTGATTATGTGCAGGTCCATGTTAATTATCGTAAACGGCATCGTTGACACCTTGCTAAGCCTTCTTCAAGTCCTACTCGATTCGATAACCTTGGTTTTGTAATCAAGGGAAAATTAATGCTACGCTGCATCATACCTTCCTCTTGGGGTTCCCCAGCGAACGTGTGATCCACGTCATCACATATCTATTGATTTCTTTTATATATTCTATTTTTTCTTTTATATATATTCTTTTCTTTTATATCTATTGATTTAATTGTCCAAATCAAGTCAAATTAGTTTCTAAAAATCTGTAAAAGACATATATATATTGATTTCTTTCATATCTATTAATTTTTCTTTTATATCTATTCATTTCTTTTATATCTATTGATTTAATTGTCCAAATCAAGTCAAATTAGTTTCTAAAAATTTGTAAAAATCATATTTATTGATTTTTCCATATCTATTAATTTTTCTTTTATATCTATTAATTTCTTATATATCTATTGATTTAATTGTCCAAATCAAGTCAAATTAGTTTCTTTCATATCTATTGATTTAATTGTCTAGGGATTGCACTTATTTTTTTGTGACAGCACTAAATTTTAGGAGAACGGAATAGTGCCATCCACTTGCTTAATTGCATATATAAGCTAGTGGTGTGTCCCAGGCAAAAGATAAGGCACACATATCAACATGTTGGCCACATACGGCGCCCCTTCGTGGGAGCTGAAGGCCAGGAGTTGTCCTTTGCAGGGTTGTAGAGGCAAAGGTGAAGAGTTGCCCTAATATTTACCTATAAGTACCCACCATGAGGAGGAAGAAGAAGAACAAGAGCATGGCAACAACAGAAAGTGAAGACAGCTGACTCCTCTATGCCCGAACTTCTCGAAGATGCCCTTGGGCAGTAACCTAGGGCATCTTCGAGGGGTTCGGCATAGAAGCGTTCTCTCAGTGCTAAGAGGGTTCATATTGTAGTCCAGCTAGTCCGGAAGGCGAAAACAGAGGACTTCTCCATGCCCGAGCTTCTCAAAGATGTGCTTGGGCAGTGACCTAGGACATCTTCGAGGGGCTCGACATAGAGTGGTTCTTTATTTGTAAACATCTTCAGAAACTTTTGGAACGTCCAATCAGTGTTCTGAGTTTTCTTCTGAGTTTTCAGAACACAGTTATGATACGTCCCAGAAGTATCTATAATTTTTGATGTTCCATGCTTGATTATATATTAGTGCCACTTGTTTTTATAATGTTTTTATATCATTTTGGCACGATTTATGGAACTAACCTATTAACAAGATGCCCAGTGCCAGTTCCTGTTTTCTGCTGTCTTTTTGTTTCAGAAAAGTTGTTCGGGGAAGTTTCTCGGAATGAGCTGCCAATTTACAGGAATTATTTCCAAGAAGAAACAAAGACGGAGCCAGAAGGACGACTGCAGGGGGCCCCACAGCCGCCAGGTGGCAGCCAGGCGTGGCCCAGCCCTTGGCCGCGCCTGAGGCCCACCTCGCCGCCTCCGTCATCGTCTCGTGTTACCCTTTCGCCTATAATTTCCTTTCTACGCGGAAACCCTCGATATCCGATCATAAACATCCGAGGCCGCCGCCGTCGTCAACCCTAGATCGGGAGGGTTCTCTGAAGCTCTTCCCGGCACCCTGCCGGAGGGGGAATCATCAACGAAGGCATCTACACCACCATGCCTGCCTCCGGAGTGATGCATGAGTAGTCCACCACGGGACTACGGGTCCATAGCAGTAGCTAGATGGTTGTCTCTTCTCCTTGTACTCTATTGTTTAGATCTTGTGAGCTGCCTATCATGATAAAGATCGTATCTGTAACTGCTACATGATGTGTTTGCATGGATCCGATGAATTGTGGAAATTATTACTCTTGTTCATCTATGTGTTATCTTTTATCTATGATCTTGCATGCTCTCCGATGCTAGTGGATGCTTTGGCCAAGTAATTGTCAGTATCTTCAGAGAGGGTATTTATGCTAGATAGTAGGTTCATGCCTTTGTGTGCTGAGTGCGATTGACAGAAAAGCTTATGCTCATGAATGTGCTGTTGCCACTAGAGAGAAAACAACGGTGTTATTTCCTTGTGTTATTTACATTGCTTACACTATTCACTTTGCTTATTGCAATGATCTGTTGCTTACAACTTAATACTTCTGGGTGACATGCTGGATAGCGATCTCAGGGTGGATTATTAGTCATAGACGCAGTTAGATAACGGTCTATGTACTTTGATGTAATGCCTATATTAGATGAAGCGGTGAACTATATTGTTTTATGATAGCATTGTTATGCGCCCACAATTTTGTCAATTGCCATGCTGTGATTTGTTTACCCATCATGTGTATCTTTTGGAGAGACAGCACTAGTGATCTGTGGACCCCAGTCCTATTTTCCTACACTGTTTATAACTGTTCTAATAGCTTTCAATCATCATTTGCTCGCTGGTCATATTTCACTCTCATCATATTTTACATCTGCACATTTAATTCTTTGTGTTCAGCAAGCCGGAGATATTGACAACCTCTCTGTTTTATTGGGGCAAAGTAGTTTGTTTGTGATTGTGTGCAGGTCCATGTCAACACGCGATAAGCTCTTTTTCTAGCACCATTGACACCTAGCAGGGCCTTCTCCAAGTCCTACTGGTTCGATAATCTTGGTTTTATAATAAAGGGAAACTGCTGCTTTGCTGCATCGTACCTTCCTCTTGGGGTTCCCCAGCGGACGTGTGATTCACGTCATCAAGCTACATAAAAGGTTTAATACATTATTACAAATCACCAACATCTCCATCTAGTGTTGGAGTATAAAACTTTTTCTTCGCGTATGTCCCTTGCTTATGATTGCGCCGTAAACATGAAGAATCTTCATTATTTAACAGGATGCTTGAGTCAGTGTTCACTATGAAGGGCGGAATTTCATCAAACTTATTATAATCTTCTGACATGTCTGTCTTGTCCTCCATTCCCACGATGTTTCTTTTCCCTAAAAGAACTATGTGGCGCTTTGGCTCATTCTATGATGTATTCGCTTGCTTACCTTTTCTTTTTCTCGGTTTGGTAGACATGTCCTTCACATAGAAAACCTCAGCCACATCATTGGCTAGGACGAATCGTTCGTCTCTGTACCCAAGATTGTTGAGATCCACTATTGTCATTCCATACTGCTGGTCTACCTTTACCCCGCCTCCTGTCAACTTGACCCATTTACACCGAAACAAAGGGACCTTAAAAGAAGGTCCATAGTCAAGTTCCCATATCTCCTCTATGTAACCATAATATGTGTCTTTTTACCCATTGTTGTTTGTTGCATCAAAGATGATGACCCACAAGTATAGGGGATCTATCGTAGTCCTTTCGATAAGTAAGAGTGTCGAACCCAACGAGGAGCAGAAGGTGTTGACAAGTAGTTTTGAGCAAGGTTTCATTGCAAGCACTAAAAGAGAAATGTTTTTGGATTTTTTATTTAAAGAACAAATGAAGAACAAGTAAATAAAAGAGTGCTACAATAATTGCAGCAAATAGCCCAATCCTTTTAAGCTCAAAGGACAGGCCGGTTGTGTTACTTATGAAGATTAAAACGTTCTCGAGGACACATGGGAGTTTCTGCCTAGCCAGTTTCATTGCACGCCGGTGATTAACCTTCAATGTTTTGATAAAGTGCTGTGTGGGTGGACCTATGCTAATGCACCGCCCTTACTTGGACAAATACATACTTGTGATTAAACCCCTTGCAAGCATCCGCAACTACAAGAAAGTAATTAAGATAAAAACCTAACCACAGCCTTAAACTCCGAGACCCTACGCTCCCTAGTGCACTAGTTCACAAATTGGGGTTTAGGTTTCTGTCACTCCTGCAACCCTACCATAAGCAAACTAAATACACTATGCATTCCCCTAGGCCCTTTGAAAGGTGAAGTATCATGTAGTCGACATTCACACGATACCACTAGAGGAATAACACCACAACATAAATCAAACCATTAAATATTACTCACCATTATACAATTACTAGCAACTAGGCTTTCCCCATGTCCTCAAGAACCAAACTAACTACTCACAAGACATCATATAGATCATGATCAGAGGTGATATGTATAAGGGTAACAATCTGATCGTAAAGATAATTCACCGATAAAACTCTCAAGCATCAACTACAAGTGGTAATCAATACCCGGGATATGATTCCAATGAACTAATAACAAACAATGACGATTGGTACAGCGAGATGAGATGGGACGGTGACGGTGATGATGGTGCTGATGATGGAGATGGTGTTGATGATGATCCCGATGATGGTTGGCGTGATGGCGATGACGATGGCGGCGATTCCCCCCTCCGGGAGGCAAATTCCCCGGCAGATTTCTCCCTGCCGGAGCTCTTCTTCTCTCTGTCTGGTTTCCGCCTCGTGGAGGCGGCAGAAAAATTCCTCGTCGATGCCCCCGACGTTTTTAGGTCAAGGGTCAATAATACGCCGAAGGGGAGCCGGAGAGGGGCCATAGGGACCAGGGGCGGGCCCCACCCGCGGCCCTAGGGTGACCCGCGGCAGGGTGTCGCCCCTGCCTCTTGTTGCTCGCCTCTTCTCCCCATTCTGGATCCATGACTTATTTCCCGAAATATTACGCTCTGAATTTTCCTGGATTTTTTGGGGCTTCCGAAGTCAGGTGTCTTGACAGGTACTTTTCCAGCTGATTCCAGGTTCCGGCGGATGCATCTCCAATAATTGCCAAACATGCAAAATGGGAAAAAATAACATAAGTATTGCATCATAATATGAAATATATCAATGAATAAAGATAAATTATGATGTAAAATAGTGATGCAAAATGGACGTATCAACTCCCCCAAGCTTAGACTCCGCTTGTCCCCAAGCGAAAACTGAGCTCGGTAAACATGACCATAGGTTTATAGAGTGAAGTGTCGATAAATAAAGAATACGAACATGAAGCATCAGTATTTACTCATCAATACACAAATATATCTTAAACAGCAACCTTTCTCTCATAAAGCTTCTCGAAGGCAAGTAATGTAACTAAAACATGCTAAGGTGAAAGAAGACAGAAACTTATTAAGCAAAGACAAAACAAGACTCTGCTTAATAAACAATTATACTTATCAGCCCATATTTCAAGAAAGATTCATTTAAATGCTTCAACCATCCGGTTATCTTCCCACGAGTTGCAATTCGTCAAAGCTATATCCTTATAAAAGAGTTAGAACTGACATAAGGAAAATGAATAACTATCATGAGACATAAAAGACATAATGTAGATATCATACTTGCTTAACATCAAAATTCAACACTGTGGGTTTGCTTGTGGAAGATAGAGGAAATAGGTGAACTGACTCAACAATAAATAAAAGAGAGGCCCTTCGCAGAGGGAAGCAGGGATTAGTCATGTGCTAGAGATTTTTGGTTTTCAAAATAGAAGTAAAATGATTTTGAGGTATGCATGCTTCCGTCAACGGCTTCACAACAGAGAAGCTATCTAGTCCCCCATGACAAGCAAGGTTTTTAGACTTGTGAGAGCACCTGGTTTTTAGAGGAGCGAGTACGCTCCTCTTTCTCCTTGGTTTCACCACTGTCCAATGTTTGAGCTGATTTCTCAGATTTGCATTGTGTGGAGGAGAACGGTGAGTTATATTTATATTTTGCTTAAGCTGCTCTCGGGTTGATTCAAGTGAAGACGTAATGCATCGACACCGGGTGAAAGGGGGTAAATGACCTTGCTCGTCACAAGTTATATCTAGCTCTCCACTGCTCCCTCATGAGCTTAAAAACAGAGGCACAAAAATGAGTATTTTGAATTTTTAAAGGTAGCACATGACAAATTTACTTGGAATGGCAAGAAATACCATGCATAGGTAGATATGGTGGACACAACTAGCAAGGAAGTTTGGCTTTGGGGAATGGATGCACGAGTGAACCATACACTCTGTACAGGGCTTTAGGCTAGAGAGGCTTTATAGCAAACATACAGTGTTGAGAGATGTAAATCAACTATGCTATCAAAAACAATATGTCAAAAACAATAGGTTCACAAGCATGTAAGACATACAAGATAGTGTATTTGCAATCAAATTCTTCTTCTCTACTCAAGCACCAAAGTAATTATTGCAATTTAAACAAAGCCATGCTTATCGATACCGAATAAACTTCCACTCATTCACCCAATGTCAAATCATTACTTACCACAAGATCAACAGATGAGAGAGATTGCCATAATAAAATATAAAGTGCAGAACAATAGAAGATACTTCTCATTTATATTCCATTATAGAAAGCCACACACCAGCGGATACAAAGGACTCACAAGGAGTGACAAGACACAGTGCAAAACCATACTACAAGATAACTTCTCTACTCATGATATGACTCACAAGACTACGAAAAATAAAAGACATAAGATAAAGATACCGGGGCACTCCCCCAAGCTTGGAACAAGCCAAGGGAGTGCCGTTACCCATAGTGCTCGAATTTATTCCCGCGGTGGAGATGGCGGCACCACAGCCAGAGGTATTAAGAAATACTGAAGACGTCGGCGAAGCTCCAGATTCTCTGCCTCTAGTATTGCAACTTCCGCTTTCAAGCAACGAAACTGCTCGCAGAACTGATCAGCCACTCTATGAGCTTCCGACAGCAATGGAGCAATATGGGGATCCTGTTGCTGCGGCACTGTCCCTGGAACATCCTGAGAATAATCATGTTGAGGGTTAATGGATCCCACAAAAGTGGTGTTGCCTGGCCTTGGATTCTCTGCCCTTCCTCCTGGTTGGCGTGATGCTGCCCTTCTCACTTCTTCCCGCACGTTGCGCTCCAGCTCCGCCTTCCAGGTCGCCCAGTTCATGAAGTCCCCACGATTAATGTCTTGTTGGATCCGACGAAGGCGCCTTGCTGCGTAATCTTCCCTACTGGATCCGCAAGAAGACATCTAGATGGAGAGTTTCCGAGACCCTGGCAAGAGAAAACTCGAAACAAGAACACGACGAAAACACAGGATACGCTTCTCGAAAAATTCGGGGAAATATATAGCGAAATTTTTTTGCAATAAAATGAAGGCGAAGGGACTAGGCGGAGTCGGAGGCGGTATCCAGGGGCCAGGGGTAGGTCCCCACCACGGCCTGGGGTGGGGCCGCGGCAGAGGGTCGCCTCTGCCCCCTGGAGTCCGTCTCGAACTCCGTCCAGTCTCCGAATTTTCCTAATTTTCGAGAAATAAATAATATGAATTTTCTAGAATTTTCCGAGACACTTTCCTTACCGAAACAGTTACCTATTCATTTGCTGATTCTGGAGTCTTCCGGTATTTGGTTTCGATGAGTTCTTCCGTAGAGACCACTTGAATAAGATCAGCATCCTTTTCCAAGGGATTACCGGAGATGTAGTGATTAAATCGCTGACCATTCATCACTTAAGGTTTGTCTTCGTCAAGATTATTAATCTTTATAGCTCCGGAGCGATAGACTTCCTCAATGACGAATGGTTCCTCCCATTTTGATAGCAATTTTCCTGCAAAAAATCTGAGATGAGACCTATACAAAAGCACTTTATCACCAACATTAAATTCTCTTTTTAAAATTCTCTTATCATGCCATCTCTTTACTTTTTCCTTAAACAAACGAGCACTCTCATAAGCCTCATTCCTCCACTCATCCAAAGAATTCAATTTAAGCAGTCTAGTTTTACCGGCAAGATTAGGATCAGATTTAAGTTGTCTAACAGCCCAAAAAGCTTTATGTTCTAATTCAAGAGGCAAATGACATGCCTTCCCATAAACCATTTTATAAGGAGACATACCCATAGGATTTTTATAAGCAGTTCTATAGGCCCATAAAGCATCATTAAGTTTTTTAGACCAATTCTTCCTAGACTTGTTAATGGTCTTTTGCAAGATTAGTTTAATTTCTCTATTAGTTAATTCAACTTGCCCACTAGTCTGAGGATGATACGGAGAGGAGACTCTGTGATTAACAACGTACTTAGCTAAAACCTTTCTAAAAGCTCCATGAATAAAATGAGATCCTCCATCAGTCATAAGATTTCTAGGCACACCAAACCTAGGAAAAATAACTTCTTTAAGCATTTTTAGGGAGGTCTTATGATCAGCACTTTTAGTTGGTATAGCTTCCACTCACTTAGTAACATAATCTACAGCAACAATAATATGAGTATTACCATGAGAAGTGGGAAAAGGACCCATAAAGTCAAACCCCCAACAATCAAAATGTTCAATAACAAGAGAATAATGCATAGGCATTTCATTACGTCTACTAATGTTACCGACCCTTTGACACTCATCACAAGATGAAACAAACTTTTTAGCATCCTTAAATAAAGTAGGCCAATAAAAACCTGATTGAAGAACCTTATGTGCAGTCCTTTCACCTGCGTGATGTCCTCCATAATCACTATTGTGGCACTTCCTCAGTACCTCCTCCTGTCCATGCTCTGGAATACATCTCCTCAAGATTCCATCAGCTCCCTCCTTTGATGTCTCTTGGATAGGGCATCTTCTCAATTGCTTCAATTTTGGCTTTATCAACTTCAATCTCCCTTTCAGAAATTTTATGTCCAAGCACTATGCGTTCATTTACCATGAAATGACACTTCTCCCAATTGAGAACAAGATTGGTCTCCTTACATCTCTGCAAAACTTTGTTAAGATTATAGAGGCAATTGTCGAAAGAAGTTCCATAGACGGAGAAATCGTCCATGAAGACTTCCACAATTTCCTCACAAAAACCATGAAAAATAGCAGACATGCATCTTTGAAAAGTAGCAGGCGCATTACACAAACCAAAAGGCATACGTCTATAGGCATAAGTTCCATAAGGACAAGTAAAAGTAGTTTTTTCTTGATCTTCAAATTTAACAGCAATTTGAGAGAAACCAGAATAACCATCAAGAAAACAAAAGTGAGAATTCTTAGACAGTCTTTCAAGCATTTGATCAATAAAAGGCAAAGGATAATGATCTTTTCGAGTAGCCTTATTAAGTTTCCTATAATCAATGCACATTCTATACCCTACAACTGTTCTTTGAGGAATGAGTTCATTATTATCATTAGCAACAACAGTCATACCTCCCTTTTTGGGAACACAATGAACATGACTGACCCATCTACTATCAGCAATAGGATAGATTATACCTGCATCGAGAAGCTTGAGTATCTCATTTCTTACCACATCCTTCATCTTTGGATTCAATCTTCGTTGATGATCAACAACGGGCTTCGCATCAGGCTCAAGATTAATTGTATGTTGAAAAATAGATGGAGAAATCCCTTGAAGATCATCAAGTGTATATCCCAATGCACCTCGATGTTTCCTAAGAACCTCCAATAATTGCTCCTCCTCTTTCACTGAAAGGTTAGAATTGATAATAACGGGATATATTTTCTTCTCATCCAAATATGTATATTTGAGAGTGTCTGGGAGAGCTTTTAATTCAAAAACAGGATCTCCCTTTGGAGGTGTCTGGGTCCCCAGAGACTCCACAGGTAGATCATGCTTTAGAATAGCCAGCTGTCTAAAGAAGACTTCATCAATTTCCTCTCTTTCCTGCATAAACATATCATTCTCGTGCTCCTCCATATATTGCTGCAAAGGATCATTAGGAGGCACGGCAATAGAAGCAATTCTTTCAATAATAAGATCCTCATTAGGTAATTCTTTATCATACCGATATCTAGCAAATTTGGAAAAATTAAATTCATACGGCTCTCCAGCGAATTGAATAGAGACCTTTTTCTTTCTTAAAATCTATAACAACACTACAAGTATTTAAGAAAGGTCTACCAAATATGATAGGACAAAATTTATCTTTAACCGACCCCAAGACAAGGAAATCAGTTGGATACTTTACCTTACCACATAAGACTTCAACGTCTCTGAAAATTCTCACCGGGTGGATGACATCTCTATTTGCCAATTTAATCTCCAAATCAATATCCTCAAGCTCACATGGCGCAATTTCGCGCATTATTTCTTGATAAAGCGTATAAGGAATAGCACTTGCACTTGCACCCATATCACATAATCGATAATAGCAATGATCACCTATCTTGACAGAGACAACAGGGGTACCAACAACTTTTGCACTTTTATCCTGTCTAACAATGTTAGTAGCAGCTTCACAAAAATAAATAGAACCTCCATCGACATCTCAGTTACAAGATCTTTAACCAAAGCTACAAGAGAGGCAATTTCAAGTTGTTCATCAGGTTCATTGTCGGAGAACTGTCCCAGGAACTGGGGGTGTCTCGAGAAGGATCGAGTAAGGGGCTGAACACGGAATCAAACAACCCTCAACGTGCTCCGGCGACGGTGCTCGTCGGACTCGCTGCGGGACAGCACTGCAGAGATGGAGACACTCGGTCTTACCCAGGTTCAGGGCCCTCTTGTGGAGGTAAAACCCCTACGTCCTGCTTTTGTGTATTGCACTGCTTGGAGAGTTCACAGTACAAGGAGAGCTTGTCAAGCTCGCGGTGGCTAACAATGGCTACTTGCTAGTCTTCAGATCTAGGGTTTGGACTCTGGAATCTTGGAACCCTTTGCACAGGCGTGCCTCCCCTCCTTTTATAGGCGTCCTGGACCTCTTCCGCCCAAACATTTGGGCGGGAAGGGCTACCACATGGCGACGAAGGAGGAGGCGCGGTACACCGTAAAGGTGAAGTCCACCATAAAGGTAAAGCTCGTGGACGCGGTCCACGGCAGGGGAACGGCGTCACCAAAGCTGAAAAGGGGCACCGACCAGCTGGACGGTGGGCTGGTGCTTGCCGAGGTGGGAGGTGACCCACGGTGACGTCGTCCTTGGAGCGTAGCTGCAGACGGTCCCCTTATCACTAAAGAGGCAATACTTGTTGTCCGCTTTGCTTGGCTCCGCTTTGTTGACTGCTTTATACATGGAAACGGCAACTGCCGCGTCGTCGTCATCGCGCGTAGGCACGCGCGTCACTCTGCACATGGCGCAGAGCCCATGTGCGCTCTGTCGCGGGGGCAGGGATAGCTTCACGAGGAAGGCGCTTCGCGAGGCGAAAAGCCTCGTCGAGCCCTTCAGCTTGGTCCTTAGCAGAATTGCGGGCGGCGTCGGAGACGCCTTGTCGAGGAGCGATCCCTCGCCAAGGGAGAAAGGCCTTGGCGAGGAGAAAAACCCTTCGCGAGGGGAAAGTCCTCGCGAAGCTCACCAGGCTTGGAGAGCCTGGTCCTTAGTGAAAACCATCCAAAGAAATCTTGTGGGCCCTGGCAGGCCGGCCCGTGGTACCCTGGTTTCCACTGTGCCGACAGTAGCCCCCGGGCCCGCGATGGGCACGCCGAGGCCCATGGATGAAGGCGAAGTGTCGAGGGGCCAAAGATGCCTGACAGGGCCGCGACACGTGGCACGCAGCGGTTGCACCCGCGGCCACGACCTCCTCGGCTCCAACGGGCGACGTGGCGGGGCCCGCCACGACTTGGGAGCCGGTCAATAAAGCCTGGGCGCGCAGGCAGCGCCCGTCACTTCTCCCATAACTCCGCCGCCCTCTTCTCAAAAAGACCCTTTCTTCCTTCCAGAGCTCGTCGCTTCCGAGGCCTTCGTCTTCGAGTTTTTCTTCCGGCGGCCATGGCTCCCAAGAGGGCAACCGGCGGCCAGAAGGGCAAGGCCGCGACGCAGACCGGCACGTCTGCGGCGGCGGTACGGGGCGCCGCGCCCTAGGGGACGATGCCGGAATCCCTCGTCGGCGCTGCGGCGGTTTCCAGGGCGCAGCACCTGGTGGCCGCCAACACCCACGAGCTCGGCGCCACCAGCGTAGAGCCTGGCAGCAGCAAGGTCGGCGTGGGGTACTACCCCGTCTTCCTTCACACACTCTACGCCGGCCTCGTTCCTCCCTTGTCCAGCTTCCTCCTGGCGATCCTTGAAGCATACCGGATCCAGCTCCTTCACCTCCACCCCAACTCCGTGCTCATTCTCGCCATCTTTGCCTATCTCTGCGAGGCATACGTCGGTGTCCACCCCTCGGTGGCCCTCTTCCGCAGCTTCTACTCCCTCCGGAGCACCAAGTCGAACGAGCGGCTTGGATGCGTCTCCTTCCGCATCGCCGCCGCCAGAAGCGAGGAATACATTCCCATCGCGTGGCAAGGTGAGAATGCCATCACCGAGGTGACGAAGACGGTGGAGAAGTTCCGCGAGAAGTATCTCTTCGTTCGCACCAGATCGTCGAACCGCAACCTGGAGGTACCCGCGGCGCCACCGAGGAAGTGGGCGCGTTGGGCGAGTGGTGACTTCGAGGGCCCTAAGCTCATGGTGGTATACGAGCGTATTCAGGTGCTCCGCGAGGCCGGGCTCACCGGCCGGATGGTGGCGATGGATTTCGTTGCACGCCGCATTGCTCCTCTCCAATGGCATTCAGCGCCGATGTGGACCTATTCAGGCCCGGATGACAGGATGCGCCTCAGCCCCGATGACCTCTCTCCGGACGAGCTGAAGCAAATCATGAAGGCCCTCTTTGCCACGACCTCCATTTCACCTCCCAGCGATGACGACGCCTTGCCGCTGTTCGTCTATATGGATGAAAACGTGCGCGAGGCCCGTAGGCTCCTACCCCTCTTTGACGAATGGGGCATCAGACCCGCGAGGCTCATCGGGTCCCGCCGCAACCCGTGGGCGGCGGAGCAGGAGCAGGCGGCTGACGCGCTGGAGCCGGACGAGGATGAAGAGTCTGGCGAGGATGAGGCTTCCCGAGGCGCCAACCCCTCTGGCGAGGAGGAAGCTTCCCGAGGTGCCGACCCCTCTGGCGAGGACGCAGGTTCAAGGAACGTGCCGCCCGGTGCGGACCTCCAGGAGATTTCCTCTGGCGGTGACGAGGACGCCTTCCGCGTGGTCCGTTCCCATCGCCCTAGGGAGGAGGAGGGCAGCAGCAGGAGAGGGCGTCACGAGCCCCGGTCCAAGGCCCTCCACGACAAGGACGCCAGGGCCGCCTCAAGGGATGCTCCTCCCGAGGAGGCGGCGGCGCCTCCCGAAGAGGCCGGAGCGAGCGTTTTCCAGCCGCCCAGGGGGAAGAAAAGGGTGTGGAGAGCGGCCGACGAGTAAGTTTGGTCCTTTCTTTTCTTTCAGCATTTGCTTCAGCGGGACTCCTCCTGAGAGGTCTATGCTTTGCTTGTGTTTCTTCAGTGTACCCGCGGCGCCGAGGAAACGGCGTCTCCGCAAGCTTGGGGAGATCGCCAGCGCCGCCGAGGAGGTGCCCGTGGCCGACGAGCCGCAGCAGGCGGCCGTCGAGCCGCGGCAAGCGGCTGACGAGCCGTGACGATCGGCTGATGAGCCGAGGCTGGCGACTAACGAGCCGCAGCAAACGGCTGTGGAGTCGCAGCAAGAGACAGTCCCTCCCGCGGGTGAGCACCGCACGGAGGTGGCGGCGGTCGAGGAGGCGACATCTAGGGGAGCTTCTCCCCCCGTGGTTGAACACCGCGAGGAGGAGGTGATTGAGCTGGCGACGCCTCCGCCAACTCGGGCTGCTACTCCTGCGGCCGAGTACCGCGAGGAAGAGGAAGCGGTTGACGAGGAGATCGTCCTGGAGCCGCCCCGAGAGACGGAGGAGGCTCCGACAAGAGGGGCGGACGCGCCCGTGGCCGCGACGGGCGCGGCCACCGTTGAAGGGGCGGGGAGAGCCCCTGAAGAGCAAGTGGTGGTGGTGCCTCCGAAGCCCCCAAGCGGCAGGGCCGGGGGCGAGAGGACGCCCAGCCCCCTGAGGGCTCTCGACGCAGGCGGCGAGGAGGGCGCCCCCACGAGCCCCCGAGCCGCGACGGGGGCCGCTACAAACTCGGGGCAAGGTGCCCTGGGCGCCTCGACGAGCATCGAGGCCTCTGCGCCCCACGACGACGCAGGGGCCCTGGCGCTGGGTGAGCCGCGCCCTCGCGCGGTTCGCCGCAACGTTGTCTTCCGCCAATCGCGGCAGGCGCTCGACGAGCTGGCGGCGCAGCTCGCCGAGGAAGATCTCGCCAGGGAGAAGGAGCGGGCGAGGCTTGCCGACGCCTGGGCCCTCCTCCACGAGCGGGTGGAAATGTGTCGCCGGCAGGACGTGGCGGCAAGGGCGGCGCGCGAAGAAGCGATGCGCTTCGCGAAGGAGACCCGCGACAGCGTCAAGCGGGAGGCGGCTGAGGTCATGGACCAGCTGGACGCCGCCCGGGAGGCGCTGGAGACGGAGACCACCGCCAAGCACCAGGAGCTGGCGGCGCACGAAGAGAAGTTCGCCAACGAGTCCGAGGCCGCGAGGACCAGCTTGAAGGAGTTGCGCGAGCAGCTAGATGCCCGCGAGGGGCAGCTAGCGCCTCGCGAGACCGAGCTGAAGAAGCGCGAGGAAGAGCTCTCCCTCCGGGAGAAAGAGCTGGATCGGCGCGAGGAGCAGGTCCACTCGCTGGAGGAGGAGCAGGCCACCCGCGAGGGGCAGCTGCAGGAGCGCGAGAACTCAGTGGCCAGGAGTGAGGCCACCCGCAAGGAGCGCCACGACAAGGCCAACGCTGACCTTGCGATGAAGCAGAAAAGGACCCAGGATGAGGCTGACGCCAGGGTTGAGCGCATCCGCGAGAGCCTCGCCAACGACTATGACGCCAAGGCCAAGAAGCAGGAAGAGCGCTTCACAAAGAAACGCAACGAGTTCCTGCATCAGATCGAGGGGCTCGAGAAGTCGGAGAGGGAATTGACCTCCCGCCTACAGCACGCAAGGAGGCGCTGGCTCGCGCGAAGAAGGAGATCGCCGCCCTGAAGGCGGACCTGAGCGACCTCCAGCAGCAGGTGGGGCCGGCCGCGGACCGCGCAGAGCAAGCGCAAGACTCCGCGCGGCACAGCCGGGCCATGACGCGCCAGCGCCAGCTCATGCTCCACGAGTTGGTTCGCCGCGCGAACGCCATCGGGGACGACCTGAGGATCGAGGTCCCCCACCTTCCCTCCGGAGGGATCGACGACGAGGCAGCACACACGCAATTCTTCGGGCAATTCCTCGGGGAGATTGAAAAGGTCGCGAAGCGCTTCGACGAGCGCGTTGTGGCGGAGAGCCGCGATCTCCTCGTCCTTGCCATCAGCCGCGTCTTCAGCAACCTTCTGAAGCTCTGGCCCTCGTTCAACCTCGAGGCCGTGATGGAGCCGGTCGAGATCCGCAGCAAGGCGGGGGAGGCCGCTGAGGTGCTCGCCAAGAAGTACGACCAGGTCTTGGTCGACGAGGACGAAGGCGATGGCGAGGAAGGCGCCCTGGAGGCGGGAGCTGCCGCGGACGGGGCGGGCACCTCAGGGGGCGCGACGGCCTGAACTGCCTGTAGCTGGTCGTGCATGGGGCACATTATCGTGGTATTTTGGTTGTAATAACTTTTGTAAAGACTTGCTTTAAGCTTTGGAACGTGCTTGTGAATGTCCCTCGGGTGGCTTTCGTCTTTTCCCTTCATGTCTTTTTCGCTCTACGTCTCAGGACCCTCTCTTAGCGCTACACCACCGCCGCTTCGGTATGTGAGAGTCATGGCTCCACAAGGCCGGGGGGTGTGTGAGGCCTCAAGAAGTAAGAGCTCCTCGAAGCGCGATGCTTGGGGCTCCCCTTTGACGTGCAAGCAGCCCATGAGGCGTGGGAGAGAGAAAAGAGACTCGAGGGGCAAAAACCAGCAAGAAGGAGTTTAACCAAGTGTTTGTACTTAGCTTGACGAGGCGTTTTCGCCTTGGAGAGGGTGTTGGTTCCCTGGCGAGGCGTTATTGCCTTGGAGAGGGTGCCCGATGCCTGTTTCCTGCACTTGGACAGACAGGCACACCCACAAGCAATAGATAGTTAGATAGCTTGTGCTCGTAGGCTCCTTCATGTGTGTCTCGCGAGGAGAACAGGAACCAAGGTTTTTGGTGATCCTTGGTGAGTTGACGTGCGCGGGAGCTGACCCATGAGTTCAGAGCTCCTTAGGAGTTGACATGCATGAGAGCTGACCCGCTAGTTCAGAGCTCGGATCCCTTGGGTTTTAAGTGCTGCCGGGATGCTCCCGTGGCATGGCACCCTGCTAGCCCCCGCTCGCGAGATACACATGAGGGATCGTACGGGCGAGAGAGAAAAGCAAATAACGCCGAAGCAAACAACACCGAAGCAACAAAATATGCTGGCGCGATGCGCAAAGGTTCAAATTGGCCTGAAACATAGGTTCATTACACTGGCGTGGCCAGAAACAAAAATCCGCCATGCTCTTGGCATGGGGTCCACATTCTGTGGCTGAGACTCTCGAGAGGCGTGCCCGAGGCAGACGCATGTAGAGAGAGCTCAGGGGGCCCCTATGCGGGGGTGGCTTTTAGCCTGCGTTCCACCATGACCGGCATGGGGATCCACCTCGCCAAGACATGGTGCCTGAAGAGGTTACCATGCCGAGGTTTGGTGGCTTGGGAGTCTTCTCGAACGGCCCGAGGCAGCGTATAGTAGAGAGGGGAGCCCGAAGTTTTTCCTCGTGGAGGATGACGGCGCGTGGTTCTCCCTTGATGCAAAAAACTGCTCGCCGAGGGCGATCAGGGGTAGAACTTGCGCAGGTGCTGGATGTTCCAGGGGTTGGCGACAGGGATGCCGTCCTCCGTCTCGAGCCGTGCGGAGCCAGGCCTGGCGATGTGCACGACTCTGTAGGGGCCTTCCCACATTGGTGAGAGCTTGTGGAGGCCTGCCCTGGAGAGGATTCTCCTCAGGACAAGGTCTCCTGCTTCGAGAGTGCGCGGGCGGATGTGGCGGCTGTGGTAGCGACGGAGGTCTTGTTGGTACCTTGCCGCTCTCAGGGCCGCATTTCGGCGGAGCCCTTCAAGCAGCAGCAGGTCGTCGTTGCGGAGTTCGTCCACCTCAGCCTCCTTGAAGGCCAGGACTCGTGGAGAGCCATGAGTGATCTCGCTGGGGAGGACGGCTTCAGCGCCATAGACGAGGGAGAACGACGTCTCACCAGTTGGCTTTGTTGGCGTGGTGCGGATGGACCAGAGCACCGAGGGGAGCTCATCGATCCAATGCTTGCCGCTGGCCTTGAGGCGGTTGAAGCTTCTCGTCTTGAGGCCCTTGAGCACCTCGGCGTTGGCTCGTTCGGCCTGCCCGTTGCTTCGTGGATGTGCCACCGAGGCGTAGCAGATTTGGGCACCGATGCTGCCGCAGTAGGACTTGAAGGCGCCACTGATGAATTGTGAGCCGTTGTCGGTGATGATGCGATTGGGCACGCCAAAGCGGCAGACCAGGCTCCTTATGAATTTTACCGCCGATTTTGCCGGAATGGTGCGCACGGGTTCCACCTCAGGCCACTTGGTGAACTTGTCGATGGCGACGTAGAGGTAGCGGTAGCCCCCGAGCGCTCGCGGGAAGGGTCCCAGCAGGTCCAGCCCCCAGACCGTGAACGGCCAAGAGAGCGGGATCGTCTGGAGTCCTTGCGCGGGCTGGTGGATTTTCTTGGCGTGGAATTGGCATGCGTCGCAGGATTGGACGATTTCGGCAGCATCTTGAAGCACTGAGGGCCAGTAGAAGCCACTCCGGAAGACCTTGCCTGCAATGGTGTGCGAGGAAGAGTGGTGGCCGCACTCGCCGCTGTGGATGTCGTTGATGAGCTGGCGGCCTTCCTCGGCAGGGACGCACCGCAGCGCGACCCCATTGGGTCGCTTGCGGTACAGGTCTCCGTCGTGGAGGCAGTAGGACTTGGCCTGGCGAGCAATTCTCTCGGCCTCTGCGTCGTCTTCGGGGAGGGCTCGGCTCTGCAGGTAGTTTTTGATCTCGTCAATCCAACCAGTGTCTTGTCATACCAGGGTTAGCAGCAGACGATCGCCCGAGGGCAACCCACAATTTGGTGCTCCGCTTGGTGGGGCAGGTGGGAGCTCCTCGTCGACGCTGATGTTGACCACAAGTTGCTTGACCGAGGCCTTGGTGAGCCTCTCCTCGAATACTCCAGGCTTCTGGGCTTCTCTTCTTGCTGCTCGCCGAGCAATTTCATCTGCCTCTTGGTTTTCTGCCCGTGGGATGTGCTTGAGCTCCATGCCCCTGAAGTGTTTCTCCAGCTTGCGCACCTCTTCAAGGTAGGCCACCATGTAGGTGTCCTTAGGCGTGTAGCTTTTGTTGGAGAAGTTGACGAGGAGCTGGGAGTCGCCCTTGATGAGGATGTACTTGATGCCGAGGGCGATGGCGGCTTTGAGCCCGGCGAGGAGGCCTTCATACTCAGCGATGTTGTTGGAGACCTTGTCGTTGTCCTTGAAGCACAGTTGGACGGCGTAGTAGAGCTTGTCGCCTGTCGGTGAGGTGAGAACGGCGCCAGCCCCTGCACTCCTGGCCGCAAAGGCGCCGTCGAAGTGCATGGTCCAGTGGCTTGGTGTCGTTCCTCCTGAGGCTGTAACCTCCTCCTCTGGAAGCTCTTCGTCTTTGCGCGTGTCCGTCCATTCGGCCATGAAATCAGCCAGCACTCTGCCCTTGATGACCCTGGTGGTGTCAAACTCCAGCTCGAAAGGTTGTAGCTCAATGCCCCAGCCTGCGACGCGATCTGTCGCGTTCGGGTTGCGCAGGACCTGCTCCAGGGGATATGAGGTGACCACCTTGATGGGGTGACCCTGGAAGTAGTGGCGCAGCTTCCTGGAGGCGATGAGGAGCGAGAAAAGGAGCTTTTGCTGCATGGGGTAGCGCTCGCGAGCGTCCCGCAGCACTGTGCTGACGAAGTACACGGGGTGCTCGACGAGGGTAGTCGTTGGTGAGGCAGCGGCTGGCTCCTCCCCAAGCTCGGTGAAGTCCTTGGCGAGGTTTTCTTGAGGCTGGAGGCTTGACGAGGCTGCTTCCTTGTCGGAGGGTTCTGGGCTTGGCGAGGCGGAGTTCTGCTTGTCGAGGACTGGCTCTTCTCTTTCAGCCACCAAGACCGCGCTTGCCGTCTGAGGAGTGGCTGCAAGGTACAGCTTCAGAGGCTCGCGAGGGCGTGGGGCAACCATGATGGGTGGGCTCGCCAGATATTTCTTCAGGTCTTCAAAGGCCTTTGCTGCTTCGGGGGTCCACTTGAAAGGACCGGACCTCTTCATGATCTTGAAGAATGGCAGCGCCCTCTCGCCGAACTTGGAGATGAAACGGCCAAGGCTGGCCATACATCCCGCTAAGCGTTGCATGTCCTTGAGGCGACGAGGGGGCTGCATCTGCTCTATGGCCTTGATCTTGTCGGGGTTGGCCTCAATGCCGCGGTGGGATACCAGGAACCCGAGGAGCTTGCCTGAAGGGACCCCGAAGACGCACTTGGCGGGGTTCAGCTTGATGTTGACCTTGCGCAGGTTGGCAAAGGTCTCCTCGAGGTCCTGGATAAGCGTGTCCTTCTCGCGGGTCTTGACGACGATGTCGTCGACGTAGGCCTCTGCATTCCTCCCCATTTGAGCTCCCAAGGCGATCCTCATGAGGCGCTGGAAAGTGGCGCCAGCGTTCTTCAGACCGAAGGGCATGCAGACGTAGCAAAACACACCGCAAGGGGTGAGAAATGCTGTCTTCTCCTCGTCCTCCTTTGCCATCTTGATCTGGTGATAACCAGAGAAGGCATCCAGAAAACAGAGGAGTGCGCAGCCGGCGGTGGAGTCTACGATCTGGTCGATCCTCGGGAGGGGGTAGGGGTCCTTGGGGCAGGCCTTGTTGAGGTCGGTGAAGTCGATGCAGAGGCGGCTCCCTCCGGTGTGCTTGGGGACGACCACACCGTTGGCGAGCCAAGTGGGGTGGACCACTTCCTTGATGATGCTGGCCTTCTTCAGCTTGTCTACTTCCTTGACGATGAAGTCTTGCTTCTCTGGCGCTTGGCGCCGCGCTTTTTGCTTGACGGGGCGTGCGTTTGGACACACGGCTAAGTGGTGCTCGATCACCTCCCTCGGTACTCCGGACATATCTGACGGTGTCCAGGCGAACATGTCAGAGTTTGCCCTGAGGAAGGCGACGAGCGCGCTTTCCTATTTGGGAGGCAGGTTGGCGCCGATGGTGACGCAAGCCCCCGAGCCGCTCGCCTCCAGAGACACTTGTTTTGTCGCGGCCTTCTCCTGGGAGAACAGCTGCTTCTTCTTCGCGGGGGGCCTCGGGAGGGGTTCCTCGTCCTCGTCAGCGGGTGACGCCACCGCGGCAGCCTTGTAGGCCGCTTGCGCAGCGTACAGGGCGTCCGAGACCACGCCGCGGATGACAATAGTGCCACCCGAGCCAGGGAGCTTGACGAGGTTGTAGGCGTGGTGGGTCACCGCCATGAATTTGGCGAGGGCGGGGTAGCCGAGTATGGCGTTGTAGGGCAGGCCGATGTGCGCGACGTCGAAGTCGATCAGCTCGGTGCGGTAGTTGGCCTGGGTGCCGAAAGTGACGGGGAGCCTCACCTGCCCCAAAGGGGTGGTAAGACCCTCTGTCACTCCCGAGAAGGGCCTGGTAGGCATGAGCCGCTCGTAGGGCACCTGCAGCTTCTCGAATGTCTCGACGGAGATGACGTTGAGGCCAGCACCCCCATCAATGAGCGTCTTAGAGACGGCGATGTTGTTGATGGTGGGGGTGCAGACCAGCGGGATGGTGCCGACGGTTGAAGTGGACTTGGGGTGGTCGCCGGAGTCGAATGTAATGGGGCACTGGGACCACTTGAGGGGCCTGGAGGCCTCGACTCCAGGGAGGGCTGCTGCGACCTCGCGAGCGAGTTGCTTGAAGTGGCGGTTGGAGCGAGGGGCCTGAGCCCCGCCAAGGATGCAAGCGGCTCCACGAGGCACCTGGTAGCCCTCGTCAGCCTCGGCAGGCAGGTTGTCGTTCGCGGGCTGAGCGGCGTTGGCCTGGGGGTTCTGCTGGTAGTTGTCGTTGTAGTTGTTGTTCCAGCGTCGCCCCCCGCGGCCGCCGCGGCCTCCGCCGCGGCCTCCGTTTGCCTCGCGAGCCTCGCGAGCCTCGCGAAGCCTCTTGATGTCGAAGCAGTCCTCGGTGGCGTGAGAGTGCCTGTTGTGGTAGATGCAGAAGGGACGATCATCCTTCTTCTCAGGTCCTGCGGCTGGAGTGGCAGCTTGGCGAGACTGCTTGGCGTCAGGCTCTGCCGCGAGGACCGCAGTAGTCTTGCGCTTCTCGGAGGATTTCTTCTTCTTGGACCCCTCGGCAGGGTCCCCTGGCTCGTTTTTGACGAACAAGCGGCCCTCTTCAGCCTTGGCACACTTGTCCGCCAAGTCGAAAAGCTTGACGACGGTGGTGATGTTGTCGTGGATGCCGAGCTTCTTGAGCATCCGCACGTCTGTGACCCCAGCCTGGAAGGCCGAGATGACCTGTGCGTCGGTGGCGTTGGGGATCTTGTTGCGCACTTGGCTGAAGCGCTGGATGTACTTGCGGAGGGTCTCGCCGGGCTTCTGACGCACGGCGCGGAGGTCGTTGTAGGTGAGGCCGCGCTCGTACGTGCCCTTGAAGTTGGCGACGAAGCACCGGCAGAGCTCCTCCCAAGAGTTGATGGACTCGGCGGGGAGGTTGGTGAGCCATGAGGACGCGGAGTCCTTGAGGGCCATGGGGAACCAGTTCGCCATGACCTTGTCGTCGCCCCCGGCGGCCTGGATGGCCAGAGAGTAGAGCTGCAGGAACTCCAGGGGGTTGTTCTTGCCGTCGTAGCGCGGAGGGAGGTCCGGCCTGAACTTGACCGGCCAGACGACGCGACGGAGGCTGCGAGTGAACGCGGCCGTCGTGCCGTAGGTGACCGTGCCGTTGGCGAGGGTGGCGCGGAGGTGGCGCCCGGCGGTGGCGACGTCCTGGACGGCGCGGTTGCGGCGTTCTTGCCCGCGCTCGATGCTCACGCGTGCATCCTCAGGGGCTCGCTGCACGATCTGGCAGTCGTGCGGCGACGACGCGTGCGATGCAGCGCGGCCGTCGCGAGGAGGAGCCCCCGCTGGAGCAGGTTGCGGTGCAACCGGTGGAGCTGGAGCAGGTGCGGGCTGACGAGGAGGCGCGGGAGGTGCGCCGTGCGCCACGTCCCCCACGAGTGCAGAAGGAACCAGGGAGCGAGACGGCGCGGGTGCCGCGGCGCGAGCGGCGCCGATGAGCTCGGCAACGCGGTTGAGCCAGGCCTCCTGAGCCGCCGGCGTGGGGCGGTACTGCAGCAGCTCCTGCGCCATGAGGAGCGCAGTCGCCGGGCTGGGCGCAGGGCGGCCCAGCGAGGAGGCAGCACGGTCCCGCGACGGGGGCAGGGAGGAGGCCTCCTCTTCGCCGAGGTCGTCCTCAGCGTGGTCGATGTCGTCGTCGTCCGGGTGCTCGACGCGGGGCTCGGGGTCGACGCGGCGCTCCGGAGCAGAGCTCCCACGCGGGCGGCCGCGCGGGCGGCCTGCGGGAGCGGTGGCGGCGCTAGCCGTCCGGCGAGCGAGGCGTTCGGCACGAGAACCGGCCATGGCTGTGTCGAGGATGAAGACGCGCCTCAGCCCCCTACCTGGCGCGCCAAATGTCGGAGAACTGTCCCAGGAACTGGGGATGTCTCGAGAAGGATCGAGTAAGGGGCTGAACACGGAATCAAACAACCCTCAACGTGCTCCGGCGACGGTGCTCGTCGGACTCGCTGCGGGACAGCACTGCAGAAAGGAAACACTCGGTCTTACCCAGGTTCAGGGCCCTCTTGTGGAGGTAAAACCCCTACGTCCTGCTTTTGTGTATTGCACTGCTTGGAGAGTTCACAGTACAAGGAGAGCTTGTCGAGCTCGCGGTGGCTAACAATGGCTACTTGCTAGTCTTCAGATCTAGGGTTTGGACTCTGGAATCTTGGAACCCTTTGCACAGGCGTGCCTCCCCTCCTTTTATAGGCGTCCTGGACCTCTTCCGCCCAAACATTTGGGCGGGAAGGGCTACCACATGGCGACGAAGGAGGAGGCGCGGTGCACGATAAAGGTGAAGTCCACCATAAAGGTAAAGCTCGTGGACGCGGTCCACGGCAGGGGAACGGCGTCACCAAAGCTGAAAAGGGGCACCGACCAGCTGGACAGTGGGCTGGCGCTTGCCGAGGTGGGAGGTGACCCACGGTGACGTCGTCCTTGGAGCGTAGCTGCAGACGGTCCCCTTATCACCAAAGAGGCAATACTCGTTGTCCGCTTTGCTTGGCTCCGCTTTGTTGACTGCTTTATACATGGAAACGGCAACTGCGGCGTCGTCGTCATCGCGCGTAGGCACGCGCGTCACTCTGCACACGGCGCAGAGCCCATGTGCGCTCTGCCGCGGGGGCAGAGATAGCTTCACGAGGAAGGCGCTTCGCGAGGCGAAAAGCCTCGCCAAGCCCTTCAGCTTGGTCCTTAGCAGAATCGCGGGTGGCGTCGGAGACGCCTTGTCGAGGAGCGATCCCTCGCCAAGGGAGGAATCCTTGGCGAGGAGAAAAACCCTTCGCGAGGGGAAAGTCCTCGCGAAGCTCACCAGGCTTGGAGAGCCTGGTCCTTAGCGAAAATCATCCAAAGAATCTTGTGGGCCCTGGCAGGCCGGCCCGTGGTACCCTGGTTTCCACTGTGCCGACACCTTTCACTTTTATTAACCACACTAGCCACGATTGAGTGTTCTTTAATTTTTATAGGAAACGGTGGGTTTTCAAAGTAAACAGCAGGTAAAATAGATTCAACTATTTGAACAGGCACATCATCACTAGCAAGCACATCTGTTTTACAAACATCTTTAAAATGGTTCATGATACTTATCCCACTTTTTTTTTGGAATATTAATATGGTCAGCAAAGGATTTACAAA